>JAODAL010022763.1:0-64047 GCA_025379985.1 Phyllomedusa bahiana
CTTTTTTTAAACGAAATTTTAAAGCGGATAGTGTTTGTGAGCGATTTTTATCGACAAAGTTGAAATCGGCAAGGTTTTTATGGTGATCGAAATTTCCAGATCATTCGATAATTAAGGTTAAAATCTGAGCATCATCTATTAAGATCGCGCCTTTTTCGGCGCTTCCTGTAATTTTGGCGGCCAGCAAATCATATTATAGAATAGAGCAGGGTGAGATGTGTGTGCGACGTCATGACTGGGATGTGTATGGTTGCGATTGGCTGGAAAAATCACATGACCTCGTTTTACATAGAACAGCGTTTCCTGTTTCAGCCTCAGTGTCTCTCAGCGTCTCATAGGGAAAGGACGTGCGCTCTGCCTGTGGCCACACAGCGCAGCGAAATTAGTCTATTTCTGCACAGAGAAACCTCTGCTATTAGCTGTGATCCTTCCAATTTAGTTAGATTAGAGATTTTAACATTTTATGTAGTTAGCTAGAGAATTTTAAAGCAGCATCTACCGGTGTAAAGTCACGGCGGTGGGCGGGGGGGGGGGGGCCCCCGCGGGCGAACACAGACAAGCTCTATCTATAAAGAACATTGGATAAAGTTCACCAAGACTTAGTGTAGATATTGTAGTGGAATATCTTTTTTATTAACAGTTTGCTATTGAAGTATTTCCTGGATATTGGGCAGTCTGAACTTATATTGGATAAACATCATTTCTAGTAACTGCAGGTCTCTTTGTTAGCTGCAAAACTCCACTTTTATTATCAGTATACATTTCAGATAGGTGTTCAATTTTACCCATTACACCTGTGACTGTTTATATTTCAACCTTGCACTTAAATTACAATCCAGCAATCTTGTAGTCAGCACTCAGCACAGGTTGTTTGTTGCCAAAAATACCGTGTATCGTACGAAAACATCACAGTTACGTGTTTTTTGACTTTTGCGCACCCAGTACTGTTCATTGACGCAGCATCTACGTAAATCTTAAAACAGCAATTCTATATTCACCACAGGTGAATTGAAAGGTGCAAAAAATACAGTTTATTATACGAAAACATAACAGTTACGTGTTTTTTGACTTTTGCGCACCCAGTACTGTTCATTGACGCAGCATCTACGTAAATCTTAAAACAGCAATTCTATATTCACCACAGGTGAATTGAAAGGTGCAAAAAATACAGTTTATTATATCAAAACATAACAGTTACGTGTTTTTTGACTTTTGCGCACCCAGTACTGTTCATTGACGCAGCATCTACGTAAATCTTAAAACAGCAATTCTATATTCACCACAGGTGAATTGAAAGGTGCAAAAAATACAGTTTATTATATCAAAACATAACAGTTAGTGTTTTTTGTCATTTGCGAATTCAGTACTGTTCATTGACGCAGCATCTACGTAAATCTTAAAACAGCAATTCTATATTCACCACAGGTGAATTGAAAGGTGCAAAAAATACAGTTTATTATATCAAAACATAACAGTTACGTGTTTTTTGACTTTTGCGCACCCAGTACTGTTCATTGACGCAGCATCTACGTAAATCTTAAAACAGCAATTCTATATTCACCACAGGTGAATTGAAAGGTGCAAAAAATACCGTTGTTTATACAAAACATAACAGTTACGTGTTTTTTGACTTTTGCGCACCCAAGTACTGTTCATTGACGCCAGCATCTACGTAAATCTTAAAAACAGCAATTCTATATTCACCACAGGTGAATTGAAAGGTGCAAAAAATACAGTTTATTATTTCAAAACATAACAGTTACGTTTTTTTTGACTTTTGCGCTACCAGTACTGTTCATTGACGCAGCATCTACGTAAATCTTAAAACAGCAATTCTATATTCACCACAGGTGAATTGAAAGGTGCAAAAAATACAGTTTATTATATCAAAAACATAACAGTTACGTGTTTTTTGACTTTTGCGACACCAGTACTGTTCATTGACGCGAGCATATTACGTAAATCTTTAAATCAGCAATTTATATTCTCCAAGGTGAATTGAAGGGTTGCACAAAAAAATACAGTTATTATATCAAAACATATAGTACGTGTTTTTTGACTTTTGAGCAAGCAGTTCTGTTCTTTGAAGCGAGCATCTACGTAAATCTTAAAACAGCAATTCTATATTCAACACAGTGTGAATTGAAGGTGCAAAAATACCGTTTATTATATCAAAACATAACAGTTAGTGTTTTTTGTACTTTGCGAACCCAGTACTGTTCATTACGCAGACTTCTACGGTAAATCTTAAAAACAGCAATTCTATATTCAACCAAGGTGAATTGAAGGTGCAATAAAATACAAGTTTATTATTCGCAAAACATATCATATACCTGTTTTTTTTTTGACTTTTGCGCACGTTATGTTCATTGTCGCAGCATCTACGTAAATCTTAAAACAGCAATTCTTATTCACCACAGGTGAATTGAAAGGTGCAAAAAATTAACAGTTTTTTTTATATCAAAAATTAAAAGTTAGTTGTTTTTTACTTTTTGCGCAACCGTACTGTTCATTGAAGCAGCATCTACGTAAAATCTTAAATACAGCAAATTACTATATTCAACCACAGGTGTTTGAAAGGTGCATAAAAATACTGTTTATTATACGAAAACATAACAAGATACCTGTTTTTTGACTTTGCGCAACCCGAGTACTGTTCATTGACGCAGACATCTACGTAAATCTTAAAACAGCCAATTCTATATTCACACACAGGGTGAATTGAAGGTGCAAAATACCGTTTATTTATATCAAAAATAACAGTTAAGTTGTTTTTTGAATTTTGCGCATACCCAGTGTTATGTTCATTGGACACAGCATCTACGTAAATCTTTAAAACAGCAATTCTATATTCACCACAGGTGGAATTGAAAGTGACTAAAAATACCGTTTATTATATCAAAAAACTTAACAGTTAGTGTTTTTGACTTTTGCGCAACCCAGTACTGTTCCATTGTCGCACAGCAATCTTACGTAAATATTACAAACTGCAATTCTATAGTCACCACAGGTGAAAATGAAAGGTGACAAAAAAAAATACCGTGTATTTATACGAAAAACATAAACAGATAAGTGTTTTTGACTTTGCGCACCCCAGTACTGTTCATTGAAGCAGCATCTCGTAAATCTTAAAAACAGCAATTCTATATTCACCACAGGTGATTTGAAAGGTGCAAAAGATTAACATTATTATACCAAAACATAACAGATAAGTGTTTTTTTGGAAATTTGCCCCAGTCAGAATTGTTGATTAGATACCTTGAGTAAAATTTGAAATCCAGCAATTTTGTTTGTTTTGAGGGATTTTGTGAAAATAGCTGTGATTTGCTTTTTTTTTTACCGTCTTTTAATAAGAGACTTTCCAAAACTATTCACATACCTTCTCAAAATTTTTTATATTTCTGGAATGGAGCGAAATGCAGGTGGTAGGAGCAAAAGAGGGGGGTAGCTCATGGAGGGTTAGAGGTACGTAGAGAAGGTCGCTCCTTCCCAGTTCTGGACAACACGCATGCCCAGCGGATCCGATCAGTTGCCTGGACCGTCAGGCTGTCATCGCTGGGTCACAGGGCCCTGTGAATCTAAGTAACGAACATCGTCGCCAATCTGGCCTTCAGTGGTTTTATGCATCTGCATCTAGCAGTATTACCATCCTCGTCCTCCCAGTCACGCCACCACAAATGTCGTCAATGCATGCATCATCAGATCCGTCCATCATATGAAGCAGCCCAAATGTCTCAACTCGTGTTAACCCACCACTGAGGTTAATTCCATTGTCTGAAGACTCTTTGATGACAAATTGCGGTTGGGTCAGTAAGGCATGTTATAAAGATCAGAGGATGAATTTAGTTTGCTATGACGACCCAGTAATGATGCCTACAGAGGAGGTGAAAGAAGGCCGGTCATCGGCAAAATATCCGGGGCGGTCGGGCACAAAGCCTTGCAGTGCCCCTTGATTGTAGCCAGCAGCTTATGGATGCAGAAAAGTCAGGACGACCAAGTCACCTGTGTTGATGTTGATGTTGATGACGACATTGCTGATCCACCCTGCTCTTTTCCGCAGATTTTGCTTGCGAGCGCTTCATCAGTGGACGTGGAGGAATACGATGGGGTGGTAGTGTCAATACGGGTCCCGCACACTATTAAGGCGAGTGGGCAGGTCGCAGATGTCGCTGATATGATTCCGCCAGCACGGTCAGCAGCAAAACAGCGCTCCTCGCTTATCGCCGTCCAAAAAGGTCCAGGACTCTCAAAGCCTGGGCCTTTTGAGCATGACTCTGATTCACCCGAGCGAGTCATATGCGCCTTTGCGTAAACGCATAAGTAGAGGAAGAACCTTAGTGGTTAATCCTCCAACCAACATGTCTAGTCACATGCAGCGGAATTGCATGAGTTTTGAAATGGAGGGAACACTTGGCCAAAAAAGGCCAGACCGAAGCCGGGCCTCCAACCATGTTCAAAACCCTTGTCTCCGCCTCCATCACTCTCCGCCGACCACCAAAGCGTTCCTCCGCTGCCCATGGTATCTCATGAGTCATGATCAGGGAATCAGCCTCCGCTTCAGCCTCCACAATCGCCCGTAGTACCAACAGCAACACAGAGGACCCATCATACCCCTTCTCCCTTCCGCTAGTTTGAAGGGACACTGCCGCCGTTACAGCGGCCAGTCTATAAGCCAGCTTCTGTCTTACAAGGTTTGGGAATACAGAAGAAAAAAACACTTTAACACCAAAACCCATCCCAAGCCTAAAAGGCCTGTATGTCGGCATTGCCAAGGCTTTTTTTTGCACTTGGAAATGTGTGCCTTTCGGTCTTGGTGGACCAGATGGTTCCGCCACGTCATGGCCCTAGACTGCCCCCACAATCCCCAGATGCCGAGCAGGCACATTTCTTTGCAGGAAATAATGCTCGCCCTGCCCTGGCCAGCCACGTGTCATCTAAAATTTCAAGAGCGGGGTGCGCGTTGTCTGGCATCTGTGCCGGGACTAAGTCCATATCACCACGACACACTGGGACAGTAATGGCACTGGCCAAGGCCCACGGTATATCTCAGTGACAGCTCCACTGGGTGAGTGGGTGGATGTCTCTGGGGGTGACGGTGGCTCTTCAGGCTTCGGCGAACGCTCTTCAAAACTGCAGGGATGGTGCAGGGCTCTTTCCCCCAGGTCCTCTGGTATGGCATCACGTGCCCAGAGACACCAGGCCGTGTTGAAAATTAAATCTGCCTGTGGAGGGACCGGCCTCACACAGGTATGGGAGCTTGTGGACGGATCTAATGCAACGAGACCGAGCGCTGGTGGGTGACTAAGAACCTAGTGCCAGGCAAGGTGGTGTGCGATAACGGTGCGAAATCTGCTGGCCGCCCTTTAAGATCGGTATAGGTGCGAGCACAATTCCCATTGACTGGCACATGTCCTTGAACGTTGTCGTTCCAGAAATTTCTAAAGAGCTACCCGGGTGTGGACTGCCTGCTGAAGAGAAGGCTCGAGGTATGAGTTCGCACTTACGCACCACGTTTCGCATACCCTGCTTCATTCAAGGCCTGGCTGCGTTGCAGTCGTCAGCTCGGCCTCCACCGTAAACCGTTCTCAATTGTTTGAGTGCAAAATCACGCTGGAATTCACCCTCCACATGCTCAAGCGATTGTGGGCAGCAGCGCATTGCCATTAGCAGTACGAGTGTGACACCATGGGCCTGAACAAGACAAGCGGGTGTACGGACACTTAGGTGGTGTTGAACCACCGGAGTGGAGGCAGGTGAAAGTGCTCCTGCACCATCCTTGCCAGTTTCTTGAAGAAGCCACCAAAATGGTCAGTGCAGGGTACAATGCCTTGTCAGCATGAGCGTTTGTGGTGATCTTAGTTCTGGAAGAACGTTGGACACTCTGAAACAACAGGTCCCGCCAGCGTCAGGAGGGAGGTGGAGACGGACACAGATGGCGGTCACGGAGCCTTTCTCTCGTCTCAAATCCACCAAGGCCCGACAGTTTCACAAATTTCAGTCGGTCTTCATTCGGCAGTGGTTCGGGGTACTGAGTCTGTGCAGGTGGCGCATCAGCTACTCAGGGTGATCATCTCAGGCAAGCCAGGGCTGTGTTGAAGCTGTGCCGGAGCAGCGGAGGAGGAGGGAGGAGGAGGAGGTTTTCCTAGGACACGATGTTACGACGTCCTGCCTTGGAAAGGGTTGGCAGCGACTTTGAGGAGGAGGAGGAAGATGAGGAAGATAGTTTGCTAGGGAAATGACCCAGAGGCTTGGGAAATCTAGGATCCATCTCTCACATGAAGCTGCTTGGATGCTCCATTTTCATCCCTACATGATCCTCGCATTAAGGCCAAGCAAAATGAACAACTTTACTGGGTGGCCACCCTCATGGTTCCCCGGTTCAAAACAAATTCAGCACTTTAATTAACCCACCCATATAGAGATTAAAAATGCAGGAGGATTTGGAGACCTTGACGGATTGATAAACTGGTGAATCTGTTGCGTCTGCTTAACGTTTCCTCAAATGTCACGGTGAACAACATCAGCGACGTGACTGCAGTAGAGTTGACAAGTAGGCGTAGCGGCGGCGCAGAAGGCATGGTGGCAGAAGCACTAATGGGTGACTCTGCATTCTTTGTTTACCTCTAACCAACGCATGCAATGCTGGGGCAAACATCCTACACTCTGTGATCAGCTTAAGTTCATGGTGCAACGGACATCTTGCGTGGTACCCGGCGCGTATCTAACCGTGTTTTTGCAATGTGTTCGACCATTAGGACTTCTGGTATCCAAATTGCGATCGAATGGACCAGAGCTTGATCGTCACGCCATAGAGGTGTAGTACTTCCCAGCCAGCCAGCGTTTCATATCTGCGAGCGGTACTTCACACATGATGGAGAAGTCATACAGAACAAACGGCCGATCGGCTTTTCCACAGATAATGTGGATAGTTGACTTTCACATCAAGATGAATCAGGCGAAGGATCTCTGATGTTGTTGTGGACCTAATTGCGACGGTCACGATTAGTTGCCGGGTCTACTATCTCATTCACCTTTTCAAACCCAGAGAAATGGCCTCATTGAAACAACTTTTTTTTAAAATCGATCATTTCTTACTGAAATTTTTATTATCTTTTCCAAAATGTTCATTTTGATGTTTTTGCTGTGAGGAGACTGTAAAAGACAGACAAGGTTTCATGACAACACCGTATTCCATTTACTCACTTTATCTTAAGAAGTTTTCGATTGTCATTTGGTTTTGAGGTCATGTTGCTGTGAGATACAGCACTTAATTCATGGTCCCTTTGAACAGAAATGTGACTTCTAAGTGGCAATTTTCCCTCAAATTTTTAATAGTGGCTGAGAAGTTCATATTTATAATTTTTTTGGGGTCATGTTGCTGTGAGATACAGCTTTAAATATGGTCCTTTGGAATAGAAATGTGGTTCAAGTGGCACATTTCTCCCTCACAATTTTTAACAGTGGGCTGAGAAGTCATTTTTATTAATTTTTGGTCATTGCTGCTTTGAAATGACAGCTAGTATACAGATCTATTATAAAAAAAATGTTGTTTTACAGACATTTGTTCTTCACAATTGACAAGTGGCATCAAGGGTCATGCTTTGAAATTTTTGGGGGCATTTTGCTGTGACCATGCAGCACTTATACTACAGGTCCTATTCTAAAAATGTTGTTTCTAACCAGATCATTTGTTCTTCACAATTGGACCAAATTGGCTCAAGGGTCATGATTTGAATTTTTGGGAGGCATATTTTGCTGTGAAATGCAGACTTATTACTAACAGGTCCTATTCTAAAAATGTTGGTTTCTAACAGACATTTGTTTTCACAATACCAAAGTGGCTCAAGGGTCATGCTTTGGGAATTTTTTGGGGGACAATTTGCTGTGTAATGCAGCTATTACATACAGGCCTTTCCTAAAAATGTTGTTTCTAACAGACATTTGTTCTGCACAAATTGTCAAGAGTGGGCTCATGGGGTGGTGGTGATTGTCAGAACCCAGGAATAGGTAGGACACTGTTAAGGACACATATTGCAAAATGACTTGTTATTGCAAGTTACTTTAACATAGCTATCACTAACTGTATTGAGACACACCATTCTAATACAATGAAAAAAGAGAAACAAAGACATGGTGGGATTCCATCCTATTTTAAAAAATGTGGTTTTCTAGAATTAATGTACTAAAAACTTGCATGTACAAAATAGTAAAATAACCTGTTAAAAAAATTCCGTGAATGGTACCAAGGGAGAGTGGTACAGAAAAACTTGCCAGATGTAGGTTATTCAGAGAACATGGAGTATGGAGCACTGTCAGAAGAACTAAAGGACAGAGACCATTTCTCAAGCACGTTGAGTTAAAATGAGAATAATAGCAATGCCAAGATAAAGGGCAACTGGGTGTAACAGGTGCGTTAACCACCAGTATTTTCCAAGTGACAGCTCAATTGGTCCACACTCATACGGTGGGCAAGCGCTACCCAGGTATTTACTGTGTACAGAGGGAAGGCTGGACGTTCTCTCAATTCCGCTTCCGCACTCTGCATTACAGCACGAAGTTTGCGTTGCTGCGTCATCAGGGCATTTTAACCTGCGTGTTATAGATGACGGACGCCAGCCTGGGCTTTCACCGCATCCCACTGTAACTCACGGTCCCGGGGTCAGCTGTGAGCCAGGACAGGTATAGTCAACTGTCACAGTGAAACTAATATGGTGGTTGAAAGACTCCTTTTTCCGCATTTTTAAATGGTAGGGGGTATGCAGGGTTTGGGGCTATGCTGTGGCCGCGGGACATGGTATAGTCAATGTACAGTGTGAAACTAATTTGGTCGGTTGAATGACTCCTTTTTCCGATCTTTTTAAATGTGGGGGTCATGCAGGTTTGGGGCTAATGCTAGTGGCCTGGACAGGTATAGTCACAAGTCCAGTGAAACTAAAATGTGTGGTTGAAAGACTCCTTTTTCCGGCACTTTTTAATGTGGGGGTCATGCAGGTTTGGGGGCTCATGTGTGGACCAGGACAGGTATTAGTCAATGTCCAGTGAAATAAAAATAGGTGGTTAAAAGACTTCTTTTGCGGCACTTTTTACAATGTGGGGGTTATTGCAGGTTTGGGGATCATGCTGCGTTCCAGGACAGGGATATTAATGTCCAGTTCAAGTAAATGATGGTTCAAATCATACATTGCCTTCTGGCACTTTTTAATTTGTGGGTGATGCAGGTTTTAAGGGTCAGGCTGTGGTTACAAGACAGGGATAGTAAATGGTCTGTGATTTTTTTCTGGTGACTTTTTTAACATAAGTGTGTTGCATAAGATGTAGGAAGTTATACATTTGTCTGTTGTAGATGTTAAATTCAGCTTCCCAGCCTTGTTTGGGTGTTGTAATAATGAAGGTGATGTTGTTGCCTCCCATAGACTTTAATGGTAATCCGCTCATATCGTATGCTCACTATCGAATAAAAAACCTTTTCGTTAGTGCGGCCGACTATCGAATATCGATCGATCTGATAGCCAAACGCAATCGCTCAACACTAGTAAATTTGGTTTATTTTGTCTGAAAGATCGATTACACACAAGATCTCAGGTAGCTGGCTGTTTGTGCTGTGACCTGTTGTGATGACGTCTACTGCCTGCTTAAGATAAAGAATCACAGCAGGGCAGAACAAGGGGAAAAACAGCTCAGTAACTAGAGAAAATTGAAAGCCCCCGTTGGTGATAAAATCATTTTATTAAGCTACTCAACTAAAAAAAAAATTGAACAAAGCAATTTATTTATAAAAAAAATCTTAATTTACTGTTCCCTACATGTTGAAAGCTAATATTTGTAGTGTGGCAACCCCTTTAATGAATTCAAAAAGACATTCTGGGTTCTGCTGTTTGGCCATGAGATGCCGCTGTTCTTCAAATTACGTTGCGGTGGGGGTTATCAGACAGCTTTATTCAGCGGCATCTTAAAGGGACAGAGCCGGCTCTGCCCTGATGTTAATGGCGGCTGCCGGCTATACTGATCAGCCCCCTATGTACAGCACTTTCTCAGGCCGACAGGAGGCTAGAGTGCAGCAATGCTGTGGGAAGCACCACTGGCTTCCCGCAGCATCGCTTCTCTCCAGCCTTCGGCCAACCTTGGGGGAACAAAGTGCATATCGTAGTCCTAAAAATAGGGTATTTCATACCTCAGATTGTTGATATTCACCCATTGATCCTGACCTCTGTGTTGCTGTCCTAGTTATATCTACTTGCTGTGTCTAGCTCCTAGAAAACTGTGCTGCTGTACCTTTTGCTATGCTTGTCTGCTTCCATGACTGATGCTCCACAACCCATCATCGGTTACACTGCCTACTCCCGCAGTACCACGCTTTGCACTTCGGCTGTCACCGTGCGCGGCCACTTCAGGCATAGTGACCTGGGAGTCCCCCCGCAGCCAAGTATATCCTGCCTTGCGGTGGGTTCTGGTGAATACTGGGGGACTCCTTAGACTCCGCTCACTGGAATGGTCTGCACCATCTCTCGCAGTGACCCAGAGTCATGACACTGAGTTATGAGTGAAGGAGAGCAGATGTGCTTCATAGCAGCTCCTGTTTAAAAGCGCCTAGTCTATAGCCACCCAGACATTGCACTGGCTGCTTGTGGGCTCTTTTGACTCTGGCATCATCTCCTTCCACCTCCAGACTGTCTCTGTTCATCAGGGTAGCATTATGAACTTTCCCTAGCCAATCTATGACTTTGGCCTCTCCTGTCACCCTTGGAGCACTTTGATGGAAAATTGTGATTGCAGCCTGGTAGACCTGAAAAGCCATGGACTTGATTTGTGGTCTCCTGCAGGACCTGGTTGCCTGGAGCCTCTGACTCAGGTCATCCATACAAAAATCCTCCTGTCTTGTCTAGTGGCCCTAGCCAGTGGTGGGTAGTCGTGACAGCCTCCTTAGAAGAAGGAAAAGATTAAGCCATTCACACGATGTTGCAGCATGCTTTCGTAGTGGGAAAAAAATCGACAATTTAAGTTTAGCAATCTCCTCCACCTCCATTTCCGGCAGCATCTTCGCCTTGCCTTCAAGGTGAATGCACTTAATCAAACCAGTACATTTCTGCACATTCTCTTTTGTTATACTATATACAGTAACATGTAAAAAAAATTGTGGTGGTTTTGGGATGCATGGAACAGATTAATGACGTTTCAATTCATTTCTATGGGAAAATCTGATTTGACATAAAATCAAATTGAGTTAAGAGCTAGGTCACAGAATGAATTAAACTCGTATGTCAAGGTACTACTATATATATAAGCCAGTTTATATTTGATAGGAATTCTAATAATTTTAGTGAAACTTCAGACTAAGTTTTGTATGAACATTGTATACTTCAATAACGTTATTCAAAACCTAGACCCCTTTAATACCCACTGTATGGCATAATAGAAAAAAAGTAAATGGAACCACTCCCAGGTTTCCTAGCCAGTCATTGAATGAGTATGTTTAGGAAACTTCAAGAAACAATTACTTCTAGGAAGCATTGTAGTGTAATAATTGGATTATGAGTCACAACCTCATTATCAAAGAAATAAGAATAATAATGCTGAACAAAACTGTGACAAATGTGAAAAAATGTATAACACACTTCATGTATTCTGTTTCTATTTAATCTAGTTTAATAGCAAAAGTAATTTTGTTAGATTGGTTTAGTTATAAGTAAACATTCTGTAAAATAATTGGGTTTACATTCTTCAATGATTTTCTATTGTATGTGAGTCAAATTTAGATTATTTTACCAATAAATTGCATTTCAAATCAGATTGTATATCCAAATGCTAGTCAATGTTTTGCTTTAAGGGTGCACTAACCATTTTACAATAGTTATGACTGTACAAAACAATTACATTTTTGCTACATACAAAGGATAAATGAAGGTTATTCCTGTTTTAACAACATGTGCATTTTTAAAAAGCAATCACAATAGAAAAAGCAGCTTCTTAATTGTTACCAGGTAGCTAGCATTAAGGGTCTTTCCCGAAATGCGTAAGCGTGGGCTTTTCTTCACGTGGACTGTGTTCTGTGCTTTAACATGTTTAAATGAAAATATAGAAAGGAAGCTTTTTTTTTAAATAAGAATCTCGTCAGTACTGGAATATTTTGCTTTAACATGTACATTTTTATCTCAGATTTTCACAGCGCCTCCATAGATCAAGAAAGGTGATTTAAGATGTAATATTATTAGCCTATTCATTCTATGCTGATCTTCAATAATACCCCATATTTTCTATTTACAAACTGTATGTGATGATGTAATGTCCAAAGACACCTCGGCACATCAGCACATCACTGCAGTGTCCAGCCAACACCCACCATGGTGCTGTTTAATTCATCCATTTTATACAGTGCACAAAATGTTAACATGAAGAACCAAGAACCAGGGAAGATCAGTGATCGGAAGTAATACTGTAAATTGTTTTTATATCTTTAAACATCTACAGCTTTAAACATGTAAGCAAAGGTAAACAAAAAATATTATAAAATACAATGTTGTTCTGATTTTGCTTCTCTTTAGAGTTAGGAGCAGTTCTTATGTCCTGCTTTTGTACACAAATTTCCCTAGTTACCAGCCACCTCTCTCAGCTCTTAAAGGCTGCAGCAGTGGTCAAGATGGTGATGTCACTCACTGCTGTGTTCCTTATGTTAAAAAGACAGTTCTATAGCCTTGTACATTACAGCTCACAAACATCCAGCACTCATGTCCCTCTTAAGGGATCAGCTAGAAATAGCAGAACTGATGTGCTAATCACTGCTTTAGAACCACCCACTGCTTCATCAGGAAGTGTGAGGTTGAAGCTGTCTGTGCCTCTGTCAAACAGCATAGTAAGATAACCCGTACAAGCAAAAACAGGCTTTTTTATACACCTTCAGAAAACCTCAATAACCTCCTACTTATATATTTATTATTGGGGACCCTTTAAGATGTCAGAACAATATATATGTAATTATCATACTTATGTTTCATATTCAGCCTGTTTCACATCTGTGCAGAGATTGTGTTGTAACCTCTGTTGCAGAAGTGTAAACGTTTTACAATGGACATCAACAGCTCCTAACAAACTCCATTAAATATAATGGATTTGCCTCATGGTATCTGTCACCTTCACTCGAAAACATAGCTTGCTGCGCTATCTCTTTTTTTTTTAATTCGCAATGGAACTTGCGATGACGGCTCTGAATGAATCCTCCAACACTGTGTGAAGCAGGCCCAAGTCATGTAAGTAGAATATGCCATGGCTTTCTTATTGGTTGGGATTCTCTTATTGAGACCCTTACTGTTTCTCAGAATAGAAGAGCATCAGTGTTCCCTAAAGAAGACTTGTGACATATCTTGACATATCATATACAGTATCACAGGGGCATGGTTCCCTGACTGACTGCACTGATTGGACACTGAGGTCGTGCAGGGACACACCCCAAATTGGTAAAGTCCAGCTGAAAGATTGGTAAGAAATTTCTAGGAGGAATAACATAGGAATTACTTAACATAAAGGTCTAAAAAAAAGTGTTCCAGAATTCTTATTTCATGGGGAAAACAAGTATCTACAAAACAGACATTCCAAGAATGGTAACAGGTGCCCTTTAAGCACTGTGGTTTTGTTTCTTACATTTTTCTCTGCATAGCAATAGGGTTGACATGAGTCATACTGTGATGGAAGAAACCCATAGGCACTTTTTCATTGTTTCCAATTTTATGGTATATGCTAGGGGTACACCATAACATTACGTGATGGGAAACTCTTTTAAGAACCTATAAAATAAGACACCATTAACATATGAAAAACATCAGACACATGAACACATCTACTCATACATACATTTAAATAGGTTTTCCCATCTCATAAAATCTCTTACAGCCAGCTACAAGCTAGCCTCAAAGAATAGGGGTATGGCTGGGTTTGCTTAGCTCTTGTTATCTTCATTTCTGTGGAGGTTTTGAATATACCCAATACCCGCTCAGCTACGAATGTAGTATAGTTTAACTTGGCCATGGTATCACACATTTTCATATTATCTGATCTTAGATCACAACAAGAGTCATTGAAAAGACCTGAATAAAGCTGAGATAACATTCTGTGCCTTGATATCATGGTGCGTTATCTGGCAAGTTTAGCTCTGCTTCTTCTGTATATACAGAACTACAATAGAAGTGTACGGAAAGTTCTGTGGAAGTGTGGCCGTGTCCCTGTTCCCAACTGTCGGCTGGCCGCAGAGAGGATTTTACGAGACGAAAAAACCCTTTTTAAGGGTGCATTCACATGGCACATAGGGGGGTGGCTTTAGTTTGCGGATTCAAGCCCTCCCCCTTCAGACCCACATGTTCATGTTCTGCACGACAACCGGGCAGAAGAGTGAACATGTTCTCAGTTTTTAGGAACGCCGGTGGGGTCAAAAAATGTCCGGCGGTAACTCCGTGCAGTGTGAACTACTGTGTGGATTCTCTATTTAAATCAATGTAAAAGGTTGACAGTCGCTTTATAGATGGTTTTCAAATCCGAAAACCATCTGTAAAATCGACTGAAAACCCTGCCGTGGGGGCAAGCCCTAATGATACAATAGCTATTTCTCTGTGGAACAGCAGTCTCAAACAGTACAAAGTAGTACATAAAGTACTGTAGGTAGCAGGCATAAAACAACATTGTTTAAATTCCCATGGTACTTATAGAAGAAACAAAACACCTAATGCAAGTAAATAAAAGTGTGCTTACATTTGAATGCATGTGTTTATAGACTCTCAATGTGAAATGGAATTCTTGATATCAAGTATACACCGTTATTAAGATGTTTTTCTGCTTCTAAAGTATTTGAGAAATGAATCATAATTTGATGTTACTGCCAGCAGTTTGCTTTCAGATGACTTCAGCTATTTCAGTAGACTTTTGATACCAAATACTAATCATAGTCATAAATCATATTTGTATTGGGTTATTATAATTAGGCTGTCTATTCCCCTGTCAATCAAATGAAAAATGATGAACATTGACTGGAGTATAATATGGGAACAGAACCAACATTACACACCATTATTTATATGTGAAATCTTCTAAAAATATGTTAATGTTTCTGTTCCCAGTGCAATGTTCATTTTGTAACAGGATTGATACAATGAACATGGTGCAACACTTAAAGCTTTTAGGCTTTTTCATTCAGCAACCATAAGGCAGAGTAATATGAGAGCTTTGTATGGTATACATATTATGTTTATAGAAGAAAGGGTAGAAGAGAGGGAAAAGAGTAGGTAACATTCAGGCTTTGACTGGCCAACAGGGGAAAAAAGGGAAATCCAAGGACGTTCCCAGGTCATGGCGGGTTTCTGGTTCACGGTGGGTCCCTGTGCATCGTAGGCCTGTGGCTGCTTTTAAGGGAGAAAGCAGAAAGCAGGTGGCAGAATGTAGAAGACAGAGTGCTATATGTGCAGTCAGGTGCAAATCTGTAGGTTTGGCCCCAAGAATCAACTCCACTGGTGGGGCCCAGAAATTAGCACCATTGGTTGGTCCCCAACAATAAACTCCACTGGTGAGCCTTAGCCAGCCAAGTATAACACTGGTTACATTCCATAGTATACTGGTGGTCACTAAGCATGTAGCGGTTGTATTAAGTTGGTATAGACACTGAAAAAAGTATTTGTCCCTATTGAATTGACCTCTACTATTGCATACTTGTCACACTGGGTGGCTTCTGATGTTTAACCAAAAGACACATACAGTGGATTGCAAAAGTACCCCTTTAAATGTTCATTATTTTTAAGTGTTACAGACAAACTTAAATGTATTTTATTGATATTTTATGTGTTAGAGCAACAAAAAGTGGTGTTTGTGAAGTGTGAAAAAAAGATACGCTCTTTCAAATTTAAAAAACAAAAGTGTGGCATCCATATGTATTCAGCTCCCTGTATTCTGGAACTCCCAAATAAATTCCAGTGTGACCAATTGCATTTAGAAGTCACCTACTTAGTAATTAGGGTACATCTTTATGCAATTTACTCATAATATAATTACCACTGTTTTGTGATGGCCTCAGAGATTTGTTAGAGAACATTAGTGAACAAACAACATCATGACAACCAAGGAACACACCAGACAGTTCAGGGATAATGTTGCAGCAAAGTGTATTGCAGGGTTAGGTTTAAAAAAAAAAATAGCTCAAGCCCTGAACATCTCACAGAGCATTGTTTAATCCATAATCCATAAATGGAAGGAGTGTAGCACAACTGCTAACCTACCAACACATGTCCATCCACTTAAAGGAGATAACTAATTAGGGAAGCAGCCAAGAGACCTAGGGTCACTCTGGAGGAGCTGCAGAGATCCACAGCTCAGGTGAGAGAATCTGTACACAGGACAGCTATTAGTCATATACTCCACAAATCTGGCCTTTCTAGTGGAATGAATGTTCAAGAAGAAAGCCCCTTTATAAAAAATCAACTAAAAGAAGTCCCAGTTTTGCAGTATTGCTAAAAGCTAAGTAGGGGAGGAAAACAGCAAGCATGGTTTGGAGGAAAGCCAACACTGCAACATAACCCTGAACACAGCATCCCACTGTGAAGGCGACACTGGTGGTGGCAGAACATCAGGAATGGGAGAATCTTTTGCTTCAGCAGGAACTTGGAAAGCTGTCAGAGTATGATGTGGAACAGATGGATAATAGCTATAATACAGGCATACCGTAGAGGAGAAAAATGTGTTAGAGGTTTCAAAAGACTTGAGACTGGGGCGTAGGTTCACCTTCCAGCACAACAATGACCTTAAACATACAGCCAGAACTACAATGGAATGGTTCACAGCAAAGCATATTTATGTGTTAAAATGGCCCAGTCAAAGTCCAGACCAAAATCCGCATTGGAGAATCGAATCATGACTTTGAAACAAAATTGCTGTTCACAAACACTCGCCAACCAATCTGACTGAGCTGGAGCTATTTTGTAAAGAAGAAAAGGCAAAAATTCCAGCCTTCAGATATGCAAAGCTGGTAGAAACATAACCCAAAAGACCTGCAGCTGTCATTCCAGTTAAAGATGGTCCTACAAAGTATTGACTCAGGAGGGCTAAATTCACATGCACGCCACACTTTTCACTTTGGAAAAATTTGGAAAAGCAAGTATCATTTTCTTTACACTTCGCAAATACCTGATACTTTTTGTTTCTTTGTCACATAAAATATCATAAAATACATTTAAGTTTGAGCCTGTTGAGTTTTAATGAGAAACAAGTTCAAGAAGAGTTTGTTGAATACATTTGGCAACAAACTTCTAAGAAAATGATAACTACATATAAATACCATAACAAAGTAATCCAAATCCATACCACTACACTAAAGGCATATAAAGTCTACATACCAGAGGTAGCTAATTTAATGCAGGCATAAACACATTGATAAATAATGTAATGAGTCCTTAACTCTTCACTCATGAAGAAAGTTAGCAAAGGAAATTCATGAAACAAAAACATATTAGGTTTCTTTATGATATAAATGCTACTGTCTGCGGTCTCTGAGAACAACCATCAGGCACACAAGAGAAAGCCATTAACTATATGTGAGAAATAGTGCAGTGGTTTATCTTCACAGTCGTGGCTGGGCTGCAAACATGACTCCAAGGGAACAACATACAACAACAAACCGTGTAGAAAACATTCATAAAACATATCAGAAGAAAAGCCAAGCAATTGCAGCATTCCTAAACCCGAGGCAAACTACATGCTAGTAATCCCACAATACATCCACAAGGTACTGGGGCAGATTAATTAAGACTGGCTCTTTATATGCCAGTCTGGAAAAAAAAATTGAGGTCAATTTCACCAATTTTTTTAAAAGGCACTTTTTGAACAAAATATACACCAGCAATGAGCCATTTTTGGTGCTACTACTGATATATGTACTATTTTTAGTCTATACACCCTCTAGGAAAACCTAAGGCGACATGTATGAATGAGGCTGCGCCAGAAGTCTGGCGTCTTTTCAGCCAGAAGGCTAGAGAAGACCCGCTATATGCTTAAAACTCCCGCACGCCCCCTGAAATCAGGCGCATTACAAAGTGTCCAGAAAGATAATAGGAAATGATTGGTGGGGCTATAGTATTTTACTGAAACTACATAGATTTCATCATAGGCTTCAGTATGGCAAAATCTAGGCGCATTACTGCTGGAAAGGTAATACCGACTATTCAAAGTGGTTTACCTGAGCCAGAATTGTCGTTTCAGGCTCAGGTAAACCACAGTAGACCAGATTCATAAATTAAAGCGCATTCTACACTATTATTATGCACTTAAAAATTGTCATCTAGGCGCCATAAATCATACATATCGCCCCTAGTGTATAAACCACATACTATTTTTTCAATTTGAAAAGTGAAATAAAACCTTGTGCAAATACATTGATAAATAAAGTCCTCCATTTATCTGTAAAACATGATAATAAATTAGTATCTTCAGATAACAGATATTTTAGATAAGTATTTGAGATAAGTTAGCCTCTTACAGGCTATTTCCTGATAACACAAGATATTAATAGGCCTGTAATAGGCGTGTCTGGCATCGTAAGACAAAATGCTGGATACCGTGACATTGAAATTTCGATATTTTGCGTTTATTCAGTTCTTTATAAAAGGTTAATTTCACAACAATGCAGTGATTCAAATCTGAACATTCACAAGTTATAAATATTTCAGCAATCCATGAAGTTCCTAATCCTCAGATGTAGCATCCCACAAATACATTAGGCCGCTGAAGATGCACAATTCATTAATGGAATCAATCCACAAACTCAAAAGCATTTGCATATTTTAAAAATACATATATAGTATTATATATATATATATATATATATATAATATATATATACATATATATTAAAACTATTTATCAAAGCAGTAAACCTGCAATCTCCAATGTAGTGTCTCACTTCTTGCATGATCATAAATTGCAACCATGGATTGTTTATCATTATCATATACATTCTGGCACAGACAGCACTACCAGCGATAGGCAGCATACCATGTGGCAAATGTTTGCGAGGCATTGCCTTGCTTGACAAAGGAGGAAAGCCTCTGCAATGTCGCACAGGTATGCTGCAACACCACTTTTTCTTGTCTTTAATAGTTTTTTTTATTTCATATACTATTTTTGTAGCCTTACCTAAACAGATACTTAAACATGCAATCGGTTTATCCTTATATAATGCTCTGCACAACTTACATAAACTGAGCCTCTGGCCCGAAGCTGCTTGGGAAACAAATCAACACTCTGCAATCACATCAGAGGAAAGGAGGAAATGAGAGCCCCAAATAAAATTTTTTTGGAATAATACCTAAAAGCTTTCTTTAAAAAACAAATTATATTATATTTTTAAATTAAAAAATTTTTAAAAAATTTTTAAAAAATATTTTAAAAAGTTCCCAAAATTTTCACCAAATTTCATATTAACCGGGATTTTTAATTAAAAAATTTTGGCACAGCCCAAAACCCAATAGCACAAAGGGGCAAATTTTTGGACTTTCCCTTTTTTCAAAAAAAAATCTAATTAAATATTAAAAATTTTTTCTTTTTTTAAAAAAAAAAACTTTTTATTTTTTCTTCTTTTTTTAATTTTTTTTTTTTTTTTTTTTTTATTTTATAATTTTTTTTTATTATTTAGTTTAAAAGAAATTTTTAAAAATTGAATGGTTTTAAATTTTATGTTGTTAAATGAGTTGGGAATTTTAAAAAATAAATTGTAAAAAGAAAAAAAAAATGGGGGAATTTTTGAAAATAAATAAAATATTAAAAGGAAGGTAGAAATTTTTAAAAAAAGGGGATGAACAGGGATTTTGAAACCCGTCCCAAGAAAAGCTATAAAGGGAAAAAACCCCCCCTTAAAAATTTCCCCCCCAAAAATTTTGGGATCATAAGTGGTTAATCCTAATTTCAGCAGCAGAGAAAAAATTAAAAGACCTGCTTTAAAAAGTGTGTTTTTAAACTTATTCCAAAAAAATTTTTTTAAACTCTGCGTGTGTGCTCTTATGGACCCTTAAAAGTATGGCACTTTTTAAAAATGTAGGTTTGCTTTGCTCTTGGGAGAGTATTTAGAGTCAGTGCTGTCACTTACATACCAATCAGCTCGGATTGAGGATGATAAGTGAAGCAACTGTCTTTATTATTTGATAATTCTTTGCTTCCCATTCTGACAGCTGGATTATTTTGTCTGTACATTCATATTGAGAGCCAGTTTCAGTAGACATTATTCTAGAACTGTCTGTCATTAAACCTATATTTTATTACCTTTGCTTGTTCTGTGATCAAAGGATTTTGTCCCCAAGAAGTAAAAAATGTGTCATTTTTCATCCTACTTCATACAGACCACAGAAGAAATTTACAGATACCCACAGGAATCCAGAACCATTGCGTGGATGCTAAAGACAATAATTATTAAGTCCTATACTTTAAAGCTTTTAACTTTTATGACTTCTTTGTTCACTATTTTTAAATGCATTTCATTGCAATCCATGCTGATGGTAGGATAACTGTAAACCAGTGGGGGAAGCAATGACTATCTTAGGAAATAGACTAAGTACACGGGGAGTTGAACAAAATTGCCAGATGGCTTAAAACAGCAGCAGTCAACACAGGATTCAAACTATAAAATGTTACACCTTTAAAGGATGAAAAGTATTAGTAATGTGCAGGCTCCCTGCATGAAAAGTGTGGAAATGACCCAGTTACAGCATGGTGCAGGCAGGGGGTAATGATTTCTGATTTTGAGGTTCACATTGGCTTGTAAATATTTGAAATGAAATGGTAGAACGCACATAGACCTTTCCTTTATTTTCTTTTTGTTCCCAGAAAATAGATAATAAAAGATAATTCCAGTAATTACAGTGTCAATAAAAAGTATTCCTCCTGTTCAGCATCCACCACATTTTATTTTCTAACATCATGAAATCAGGATGGATTTGTCTGAGCATTTCCTCTGATGTATAAAATATATAGAGTTGCACAAGTATGTTTTGTAACATATATACATGTGTTAGATGGGACCTGGACATTTTCTCCCATTCAGAAATTCATTTTTAGCTAGAAGCTTCTCTAATTCTGGATGGCCTGGCTTTTCCATGCCTTGCCTTTAATGGGCACTGTGTAATGTAGTGGTGCTGCAGGGGGGCACTTGCTGCTGAGTTTCCCTACAAGTTACATAATAACATAGTAGATAAGGTTGGAAAAGACTCGTGTCCATTGAGATCAACTTATAACCTACTGTGCTGATCCAGAGGATAATGCCAATTGCCATTTATAAAAGGAAAATCCCTTCCCAAATCCAAGTATGACAATCAGAAGTATAAATAACAAAAAGAAAAACGAGGAAACGCTCACCAATTTAGGTCTATGGAATATAAGCCAGGTCCGCACCCTCCTCATCAAGCGCAGTGTCCACGGAAATGGCAACCGGCTGTAGTTGCTCCAAACGGAATACAACGGAAGTGAGGAAGTTTTCCAGCACTTGCGCACAGAGGGATCCAAATTAGATTTTCATATAAAACGCATCTTTATTGGAAGACTTGTTTAAAAAACATGATTTAAAATCAACAGCATGGTTCACGCGTTTCGAGCCTGAATGCTTTGGCTCTTATTCGTAACATACAACAAATAACCAAAGTCTCCTTAAATACTACTTCCATGAGACAATTAGCAACACCACATGAAAATTAACCCCATGACTCTCAGCTTACTTCAGGATAAATACTGGTGAATACTATTGGAGTAAGTCTCCATTCACACGATGTCACTAATAATAATAATAATAAACCCACAAAGTTTAATAGATGTAAAGTAAATCTGATTTGTAGTTTAAGCCCCGTGGATATCTAGTGTCCAACACTAGAATCCAGAAAGCTTCCCTATCTGTTAAACGATATTTTCTATCTCCACCTCGATTGGGTCTGGCCACAGTTTCAATAGCTGTGACTTTAAATGTATCCAAACATGCTTGATGGACATCTCTAAAATGTTTTGAAGCTCCTGATATTTTGCGTAAACTGGAGTGTGTGATATCATACAGATGTTCACGGATTCTTACATTTAAACTTCTCGTAGTGCACCCTATATATTGCAGTCTACATGATTCACACCAAATCATGTAGACTACAAAAGGTGCTATGACACTTGATAAATTGCGTGATAGGAAACGATTTTTGTGTGACAAACGAAGAGAAAAAATTACTCTTCACCATATATCTACATAAACCGCATCTACTTGTTCCACATTTGTATGAGCCTTTCAAATCAAGCCATTTTCCCCTATTCCTACTTGGGGAAGGAGAAAAAAGGCTAGGTGAAACAATGTTTCCAATAGTGCGAGGTCTAGTAGCTATATACTTGCAACCTTTGTCCAGTTGGTATGGGCGTTATATTGATGATACCCTGTTCATTTGGCAGGGGGCATCTATGTCCATGCCAAAATTTGTAGAGTATATCAATGCCAACTCAGTTAAACTGTCTTTCACTCATTACAGTGATAATATTAGCATGACCTTTTTGGATCTTAAATTGACAGGAGACTCTAGAACTGGCACTATACACACTCAAACATATAGGAGACCATTGTCTGGTAATAGTGTGTTAGAGGCTAATAGTTGTGATCCCAAACATGTTGTACATAACCTCCCGGTTGGTGAGTTCATTAGAGCAAGAAGGAATTGTAGTGACATTTCTTCTTTTGAGCAAGAGAGTTCCTATATCAGTAACAGATTACAACAGAGAGGTTACAAAAAGTGGAATATACAGAAAGCTTTAAACAGAAGCAGGAAGCTTGATAGGGATAATCTCATTAATGGTGAAAAGAAAAATAAAAAAGAAACAACGGCTGTGGTCTTTTCTACACAGTATAGCAGACAGTTTCAGGCAATCACAGCAATTATTCAGAAATATCTCCCTGTTCTCACTACTGATCCTATTCTTAAACAAATTCTGGCCAAAGGTTGCAAGTATATATCTACTAGACCTCGCACTATTGGAAACATTGTTTCACCTAGCCTTTTTTCTCCTTCCCCAAGTAGGAATAAAGGAAGATGGCTTGATTTGAAAGGCTCATATAAATGTGGAACAAGTAGATGCGGTTTATGTAGATATATGGTAAAGAGTAATTCTTTTTCTTCGTTTGTTATACAAAAATCATTTCCCATTACACAATTTATCAATTGTCATAGCACCTTTGTAGTCTACATGATTTGGTGTGAATCATGTAGACTGCAATATATAGGGTGCACCACGAGGGGTTTGAATGTAAGAATCCGTGAACATCTGTATGATATACCCACACACCCAGTTTACGCAAAATATCAGGAGCTTCAAACATTTTAAGATGTCCATCAAGCATTTTAGGTACATTTAAAGTCACCAGCTATTGAAACTGTGGCCAGACCCAATCGAGGTGGAGATAGAAAAAAACGTTTAACAGATAGGGAAGCTTTCTGGATTCTAGTGTTGGACACTAGATATCCACGGGGCTTAAACTATAAATCAGATTTACTTTACATCTATTAAACTTTGTGGGTTTATTATTATTATTATTAGTGACATCGTGTGAATGGAGACTTACTCCAATAGTATTCACCAGTATTTATCCTGAAGTAAGCTGAGAGTCATGGGGTTAATTTTCATGTGGGGTTTTCTAATGTCTCATGGAAGTAGTATTTAAGGAGACTTTGGTTATTTGTTGTATGTTACGAATAAGAGCCAAAGCATTCAGGCTCGAAACGCGTGAACCATGCTGTTGATTTTAAATCATGTTTTTTAAACAAGTCTTCCAATAAAGATGCGTTTTATATGAAAATCTAATTTGGATCCCTCTGTGCGCAAGTGCTGGAAAACTTCCTCAACTTCCATGACAATCAGAAGTCCCTGGATCAACGTCCTATCTCCACAATTCAGTACGCATAGCCTGTTAAATTATATGTTTTTCAAGAAAGGCCTATTTGAAATTGTTTAATGAATTCATCATTAAATTACATCTCTTCACAGTGGGTTCAAGCAGTGAGATGCCTTGGGTAAACTTTGTTAGATAAGTCTTCTAACAAAAAGGGATTACCGTATATACTTGAGTATAAGCCGACCCGAGTGTAAGCCGAGGCACCTACTTCTGCCACAAAAACTGGGAAAGCTTATTGACTCGAGTATAAGCCTAGGGTGGAAAATGCAGCGGCTACTGGTGAATTTTAAAAATAAAAACAGATACCAATAAAATTATATAGGCAGTTTAATGTCCCCCATAGGCAGATATAGGCAGTTTAATGTCCCCCATAGGCAGTTTCATGTCCCCCATAGGCAGGTATAGGCTGGTATAGGCAGTTTAATGTCCCCCATAGGCAGGTTATAGGCAGCTACATGTCCCCCTAGGCAGGCTATAGGCAGGTAATTGCCTCCATAGGCAGGTTATAGGCAGGTATAGGTCCTCATAGGCAGGGTATAGGCAGGTATGGGTCCCCCTAGCAGGTATAGGCAGGCTATAGGCAGCTATGGGCAGGCTATAGGCAGCTATGAGCAGGCTATAGGCAGGTATGGGCAGGTTATAGGCAGGTATGGGCAGGTAAAGGCAGGGTATAGGCAGGCTATAGGTCCCCCTAGCATATAGGTTATAGGCTATAGGCAGGTGTAGGTAGGATTTTAAAACAAAAAAAACACTTACCTGGCTCCCCACTGCTCGGTCTCCCTCGCCGCTCCGCCTCCTCGCCTTTTGGCCTCCCGCGCGCTCTCCTCGGCTTCTCGGGTGATGTCATCAGTGGCCGCGCATGCAGCGTGATGACACACGCTGCCTGTGCCAGAAACTCTGGACGGCCGCGAGTCTGCGGCTGCCCGGAGTCAACGGCGGAGCACGGAGCGCTTGCTCTCTGCCCCGCAGTGGTATCCCTTCACCTATATGGGCTCCGGAGGAGTCGCACATAGGTGAAGGGATCGCGGACAGTGCCCGGACCACCGCAGCGTCCGGACACTGTGCGCTCACTCGGCCTTCAGTTATATGCGCTCCCTGAGGAGCCGCATATAGCTGAAGTGACCCGGCCGACACGAGTATAAGCCAAGGTCGCATTTTTCAGCACATTTTTTGTGCTGAAAAACTCGGCTTATACTCGAGTATATACGGTATTTGAAGCTGCTGTTCACTTTAAAGGGATTTTCCATGACTTTTATAAGTTCCCCTATCACCTCCCACTGTGCTAAAATAGAAAACTAACCCATACTTACCATCACCACTGTTCCAGCGCTGCTAGAGCTCCAGTGTTCCCCCTGATGACATCACGTTCATGGATCACATGGTTTTGAAACTAATCTCTGGCCTCAACAGTCACATGCCTGTATGTATAGTATGTGACCACAGAGGACAATGATGTACTGCAGCATTATGTGATGTCATCAGTGAGATATGGGTGGGAACACGGGAGCTCTGGCAGCACTGTAACAGTGGTGATGGGAGAGGTAAGTATGGGTTAATATTCTATTTTAGCACAGTGGTAGAGAGGTTTATAAAATAATTGGAAAACCTGTTTAAGCTTTACTTGATTATAATGTTATAAATTAAGGTATTAAACAATATGTTATTAAACATTACAGCAATTAAAATTAGTAATCAGCGGTACATGCAGTGCCAGGTGAGCCTGTGGCAGACTGTGTGGACTTAGCCAATCTAAGGCTAAGTCCACACAGCATATGTCAAAATGCCATCCACAATTTGATGGCATTTTGACATTGCTGGGCAGCAGCAGGTCCGCGGTTTTTGGTGCAGATTTGCACAAAAGCTGCCCTAAGTTTTTGGATTTGCCGTCGGCCCCCTACATTAAATTTACGGGGCCGACAGCAAATCTGAGCAGAGTCCGGCAGAATATACAACATGTTGCATATTCGGACGGATTTTTAAACCTACAGTAAAGCTATAGACTACAGCACGGATTTTTCATTGCTGTCTATGCAGCACAGTATAATGTCAGATTTTCGGCAGATTCAGAATACTGAATCCGCTGAAAATTCGACGGTAAAGCCATGATGTGTAGACATAGCCTAAAAAGGCCAAGTGCAAGAGGAGGGAGAGAGCAGGAGCCTGAACCAGTGAGTCCTAGACTATTTTAGAATCCCTGTAGACATTGTAGCTCAGCTCTATCTAAGTAGTGTTGAGCTATGAAACAGTCATGCAGCAAGCATTAAGAAAAATACATTGCAAGTAAGCATTACCTATAGACACTGACTAACATATCATATTCATTTTATAAGCCAAATATAATAAAAAGAAGTATACAATTATTGTACTGTTGCCTATTTAACAGGATCTTTAGTATGTATGTTCTAAGTAGTTGCTGTGTCTACCTTTCCTTTTTTTGGTGGCGGTTTCTTTTGGGTTAAATTCATTTTGCCACATTTTTAGGGGTTTATAAAATTATTTGGTTTTTAAAACCCTGTTTGCCTAGTACTTTTTATTTTTTATTTTGGTAATTTCCCAAATTTTATTAAAACATTACCAACCTTTATATTTTTGGAATCCGCGGCCCCCCCCAAAGTGTCCAGGGGACTGGGGGCGGGGCCCCTTTTTTCCTTTCGCCGTCCCCCCAAGGGCCCATGTTTTTTCCCCCTCCCAAATTGTTTAAAAATTTTCCACTTCCTTTAATCATTTTTTGGCTTGGGGGGCCCCAGGCAGGGGCCCACGTTTTTTTTGGTGCGATTTTTGCACCGCCCTGCCCCCTTACAAAGTTTTTGTGTTTTGGGGTCTTTTCCTTTTCCGTAAATTTTATTTTAATCTGGGTCCCGCCTTTTTAAGCCCGTGTCCCCCCCGGGAAACCAACTTGTTTGCCCCTTTCGGCCGGGATTTTTAAAATTCCCAAAACAAAGTAAAGTTCCCCACGGTTTTTCATTGCGTGGGTTGGGGATCCCCATTTTTAATTAATGGTTTAGTTTTTTTTCCCCCAGTTTTTTGAAATTTTTCGGATTCGCTGGTTCAGGTTTTTTATTTTTTAAAGTGAGGGGTATTTTTAAAAAAGCCATTAAAAAAGGCCCCATCAATTGGGGCCTAAAAAAAAAGGGGAAGACCCAAAACCCAAACCCCCGAAATTTTCCCTGGCAAACTTTTTTTAAACCCTCCCCCGGGGAGCCTTGGTAGCTTGTTTTTAAAGTATTGGTTTGGAAATAATTTTAAAACAAAGTCAAAAAGCTGGGGAATTAAGAAAAAAATTTTTAAAATTTGCCCACCCGGGCAAATGGGGAAATCTTGACCCCAAATTTTTCCCTAATTTCGGGAAAAATTGCCCAAAAATTTTTAAAGGGTTTAAATGGCCAATTATTGATTTTTTTTTCAGGTTCTTTAGGGAGCCAGGGGGGTGGGTGTGTCTTCCTTTTCCCCTTTTTTTGGGGGGGCCGGGTATTTTGGGCGGCCATTTTTTCTGTGATGCTTGGGGCTGGTGTGGGGGGGGCACCCAGAGCCCCCGGGGGGTAGGTTGGCAGGGTTTTGCTTTTTGGGCCCTGGGTTTTTGCCCCTTTTTTAGTCCGGTTTTTTGCTGCGGGGTGGCTGCATGCCCCGTTTTGGGCCCCCCATTTGGAAAGTAGGGGGAAACCCCCTTTTTAGAGGTCCCGTTTTAAAATGACAATGGGCCTATACATTTTTTTTCAAAAAGTATACTAAGAAACCCCCTGTTCTTTTTTTGGGGGAAAATTTTTTTGAGAAGGGTTTTTTAAAAATTATAGTGTGGGGGGGATGTGCGGGGGCCATGCCCCCTTTTCCCCCCCGCGTTTGAAACCCCCTAAGTAGTGTTGAGCCAAAGCATTGGAAAAAAGAAAAAAACATTGCAAGGGAAGGCCAAATTTCCCTATAGGGCACGCTAACTTTCATATTCGTTTTTTTTAAGCCCAAATTTTAATAAAAAAGAAGTAATCAATTATTGTTATTGCCATTTTAAAAAGGTTTTTAGTAGAAAGGTTTTTTAAATAAGTTTTCTAAGTTATCTACGTCAAATTGGAATTTTGTTTAAAAGTGTTTTGAAAATTTTTTGTAAACCCCTCTTCGAACTTTTACCTTCGGTTTTTCCGGGGAAACAGTTTGTTTCTCCCCGTACGATTTTTTTTTTTCAGTGCCCCCTATTATAAAAATTAAGGGGAATGATGAAGAAACTTTATGAAAAAATTTGGAAAATAAAAATTATATAAAATTTTTTTTATCAAAGTTTTTCAGTATCACTGAATTTTAGTTTAAAAACTTTTGGGAAAAATTTTTTATTGTCACTTTTTAAAATAGTAACCAAAAAAAAATTTAAAAAGTTCTAATTTGGGGCAAACATTTTTCCCATTTAAAAGGATCTTAGGAATCATAAATAGTATCAGAAAAGTATTGCAAACTGATCTCAGGCCTAATCCAATTTAAGGACCCCAAAGGGTTTTAAAAGAAAGAATACCCCCAGGGGGCAAAATTTTCATTTAAAGGAAAATTTCCCAAAAACATATAGCTGATTTGTCTAAAAAAAAAAATTTGGGGCAGTAAAATCCATTTCGAAAAATAAAATATACTGGCCCCGGGTGGTGGGGGCAGGGCCCAAAAAGCAATGCAAACACAATTTTCCCGCAGCATCTACAAGCATTTAAAAAACAATTTAAACGGCCCTGCCTTTTCGCTTAAATTTTTCATAATGAATTTACAACCATAATTTTGTTTTTTGCTGTTTTCCCTTGGGGGGTTTTGGGTTCTTCCATCTTGGTTTTTGTACTCCACCCATCTGCACAGGTTTCTTAATCAGATCAGGTTATAGCGGGAATTTTCTCTCCCTGAAATGTGGAGGTCTGAAAAGACACCAAGATAGGTAACATATAGCATAGGTTCCCATCTGTATTGAGGTTACCTTGCTTTTGGTAGATGGGTATTTACAGTTTTGATCAAAAGTGTACACTAAGAACCTCAAAATTGTCATATATTCCAAAGTAGCAGAATTGCTTTTCCAAAAAATTCCGATGTCCCCTTTGAATGTTTATTAGTGCTTGTAGAGTGCTGCTGATATTGTGGTATGTAGTGGATTTGTGACATATTTATCATTTACAAATGCAAAAAAACAAAGCACAGTAAACACTTTCTGACATTATCCAATCAATGCTGATCGTACCAGACTATATCCAAATCCAATGTACTCATAAATTCCAGAGGAAATGAGAGAGGAATGGTACAATGCAGAGTTCTCAATGAAGATGCTTTACAATTGTTATTTACTAAGACAAAAATGTCAGAGAAGCCAACCAGTCCTCTGTCAATCTAACCAGACACATATATGACGTTTCCATCATGAATATGTAACCTGGTTTAATTTATTTCCATCTTTTGAGATCAGGAAATGCCACTTTCTTATTCCACTGATGCCTGTACTACTCTGTATTTTCATTTGATTTACTCTAAAGGGTTACAGACTTCATACCAAACCTCCAGGAAAACGATGACTTTGTTCTACTGATCTTTGACAGTGGGGATCTTAATTGGTGATTTTTATCCCTTGAATATTGCTATTGCACCCAATGTGCCATCTTTTTGCTTGTACTTTGTTCTCCACAACCAGAGATAATCAAGGATTTTCACCTACTGACTGTAATTTGCCAGCGAGGTTGGTGGAAATAGTGGGATGCCAGAAATACACTGATGGACCAGTGCTTGCTAACTCCAGAAACAATGATTAATCTGCACAGGTCAATTATTCATTGCTTGGAAGAACATCAAAGAGAAAGAGAACCACATGATATGCTACCAGCTTTTAAATCAAAGTAAGATAAAACCAGTATTTATGCAGGAGATATATCAGATATAAAATCATATTATTCCCATTGCCGACTATGACTATCATGAAGACATTCTAGTTTCATGAAATAGTACTCAGTGATAATGCTATAAGGGTAATCCCTTTAGAAAGCTATGCATAAATTGATGTGTATCTAGGCAACCAGCATAAAAGTCTAAGTACACATATAAGATTTTCTTTTAAATTAATACTGAATGTATTCTTAAATATTATCGGTTTTAATCACTTCCATCATTTACTATTACCAACCATGACTAATAATGATAGAATTTAGTAGTTTGTTCTGGGGTTAAACATTAAGGGGGGCATGTATGAACGGAGGCGCATCGAAGTTCATGTTTTCATCTTTTTTTCAGTGTAAAATGCGCCTGATGTATGCTGGTGGGTGAAGTGTGCTCATAAATACAGTGAAAAGTTCGATGCACCTCGCCTGTGTGTTAGGCGCATTGCAGAACTTAGGCGCATAAGTAATGCACCTGACAGGCTGGAAATAAGAGAAAAGTCATTCGAATAGCGTCAGTGAATAGAAACTGTGGTACTGATCCTGCTTGGAGGACCACAGGTCCCAGCAATACCTGTGGTGTGCTGGCTCTTGCTGTAAAAAAAAAAGGGGTGAGAGCAGCAAAAATAAATTTCAAATTTACTGTAGGAAAAATGTAAAATATACAAATCTGAACAACATCATCAGTGAGTTATTTAATATAAAATTATTTTTAAATTCTATGATTTTTAAAAAATACATTTATAGCAGATATTTCTATATTTTTCAGGACATTATATATTTGTATATTAATTTTAGATGATCAAATTTTTCATTAAATTTAAAAAAAATTATACAGTTTTATTTTAAAATTTTTCAAAATTAATTTTTATTTTTGTACTGGTTAAGTGATAACTATTGGGCCATTACAGCAAATCTAGCTTCACTTCCGACTCCTCGGTCAGGTAAGACCCATTAAAAATAGGTCTGCCTATCGGAGCTGTTAATGCCCAGCACTTTGGGAGGGCCGGGCATTAATACATGCGTCAAAGTTTCCGAATGTGGCGAGATCCACCCCCAGAACGCCCCTTCATGTTAGGCGCATTAGAAAGTGACAAAGCTTTCAACCAATGCGCCTAACACATAGGGTAGCCGGCACAGTGAGGTGCATTATACGCCAGAAATAGTGTGAAAACTCAGATCTTACATGCCTCCCTAAGTGTATCTAGACAACAATGTTATGTTACACCGTCAGCAGAGAATAGCTTACAAGGTGAGGTTTCAGCCTTAAGTAAAAGAAGATCCAAAAAACCAAGAAGATGGTTAACTTGACAAATTCTATAATTCTGTAATTCCCACAACAAACAGAATAGATGAAAGATGTTCAATTGCTGAGGGCTTTCCTCTCTGGAATGAGGCAGGACTTTTTGATTACAAAAATATTTTTATTTTTATTACAATAGTGGAATGAAATGCGTGATGATTGGAAAGCACTCTTGATAGCACAATATGCTTGAGGGTTGCAGCAGCCACAAGCGGACCTCCCAAAAAAGAGTTTTTTCAAAGTGGGAAACGAAAAAACCCCGCTTTTACATTACTTTCAAGCTTTCAGTCAATTGCTTTTACCCTCAGCCCTCTAAGCACTCATTGGTGGCTGGAACCTTCCCTGCTCTGCTCATAGACCTTAACAAGTATTTTATTGTACCCTATGTGTTTATACACATGTTTGTGTGTCGTCAAAACAATTCTTGTGCCTTGATAAAAGGGGTCTGACTTAGTGGAAAGGTTTCATAACTTAGCATTCAACACTATGCGCCCAAAAAATTAGCCAAAATGTTGTGGCAGTTAATGCCATAAAGTAAGCCAAATAATAGAAGGTATAAAGTGAGACAAGACAGTTGCGCCTGATTTATCAACACTATTATTAATGTGGGTCTAGTCTGACTTTGCACTGTTAAGAGTTAGACAGCATTGATAAGTATGCCCCAATTTATTTTAAGGACTCATTTCTTTCCCCTCCTAAAAACATTGTGGTACAGCATTCAATACACACCATCACATCTGCAGTGGATTTTAGCTCTGACTGTGCAGATAGTGGCAAATCCTCTTCCAAGATGGGAGTCAGGAAAACACTGTTTTGTAGCACCCAGCAACATTAACAGGGTCTGGTAGTTCTACCACATGTATTAGCCCACACACCCATAACACCCAAGTGTGCAAGACAATATGGCATACAACACATCATGATCACAAGAGTACAATTTTCTTAAAGTGACAAAAATATTACTTATATAAGGGAGGAATATAAGGTTTACTCTAACCTACAGCCTAACTGTTGGGAACTCCAGGGATTATAACTATGAAGCCCCAATTCTCCTTACCTTGTCACTCAAGCAACCATGGTGAGGAGAATTTTTCATGGCATGCAGGTCAGGAACAAATTGGGCGTGTGGGGGCCCCATGCTAGTGACCAGCAGTGTGGTCCCACGTGATTTCATTTTGTGAACTGGAAATGGTTATTCAGGTATACACCATTTTGAGATTAGCAACATAAGTGCATTTATTTAGAAACTATTTCAATCACATCAAAAGATAACTCCACTTCTGTGGCACATTTTAAACTTACATAAGATATTGGCTAAATCTGTCTTTTATTAACTCATTTTATTTTTTTATTATGTATCAAACTTCAACTGCTGTTCTGCTGCTAAACCATTATGTGGAGCTCAGATGCCAATTACAAAGTGAAAACAGAGATAATAAAGAGAACTTCAACCACAAACATGACAGAAATGCTATATATCATATTAGTAAATCTGCAGAACAATAGAGAGCATTAGCCAAAGGGCTCCCATGTATCCCACACCTAACAGCAAGTATTTTGCTGCAGGTATCTGACAGGTTGCTATGCTGTCAGACAGAAAGGCTCTGCTAAGTCCTTAAGGATGCAGCGTAGTTTGGTGTTCTGCATTTTGGTAGCCATAACATTTTAAGTTTTTCACCAACATAGCCATATGAGGGCTTATTTTTTGTGGAACCAGTTGAATTTTTTTTATGGCACCATCTTCCATACCATATAATGGCATATATCTTCCATACCATAAAATAGTATCCATTTTAATGTTAGTTTTTTGGGAGATGGGATAGACAAAACCAGCAATTTTCCTGGTACATATTATTTCAGAATTTTTATTTAACTCTGTTCACCATACAGGATAAATAATGTATTTATATGAAGTGTTACAGCTGAGGTGATACCAATTCTAAATAGATTTTTTCTGTATTTTAAATATAATTATTTAGGGCGACATGTAAGTATTTTTGGCACCAAGACGCCATTTTTTGCGCGCATTAGTAGCATAGATTGCGCCTGAATTTATGAACTTGTTCTACTGCGTGTCATAGATTAGGTGCTTTCTAGCTGAGGCTCAGGTAAACCACTTTTAACTTGGTCTATCTGTTACAGCAGTAATTCGCCCAGTTTTGCCATCCTCCAGTCATAAATATGTAGAATCACACGGTTGTGGTGGGACATGCCTCCAGAACACCCCCCGATCTCTGGACCATTACAAAATGAAGCAGGCGCCCGATAATGTGGCTAATTTTGGAGTGCAGAGAAAAATGGCAGGCTTCTTTAAATTGCAAAAACATGTAGAAAATTTATTAAAAAGTCCCATAAATACAAGACTTGAATGACAGCAGTTGTACTACTTGCGATTATGGTGGAGAACATTCCATAGTAAGCGGTATAATAGATGTTGAAGACGTATTTTTCATCTGCAGTGCTGCGACTGCATAGCTCTGGTCGCTCCGGCTTGGAGCACGGCAGTACCTGACAGGCGGGCGTGGCGCAGGGCGTACGCGTTTCGGGGGACCTCCCCCTTTCTCAAGGTGCTTGAGAAAGGGGAGGTCCCCGAAACGTCGTACGCCCTGCGCCACGCCGCTGTCAGGTACTGCCGTGCTCCAAAGCCGGAGCGACCAGAGCTATGCAGTCGCAGTACTGCAGATGAAAATACGTCTTCAACATCTATTATACCGCTTACTATGGAATGTTCTCCACCATAATCGCAAGTAGTACAACTGCTGTCATCCAAGTCTTGTATTTATGGGACTTTTTAATAAATTTTCTACATGTTTTTGCAATTTAAAGAAGCCGTCCATTTTTCTCTGCTGTTGACTGTGTTGAGGGTTGAGGAGCCCTGGCTAAGGCAGACTTGCCCTATAGCGGTCTTTGTACGTATATGAAAAGTAGCTACGTTGAAAAATAGATGCATTAATTTTGAAGTGCGCTTGATTATAAATCTAGTGAACAGGGCTGTGCCAGTTTTTGGACTGAAAGGGCACCAGGCTACTGGCACAGCACCATATATACATGTCACCCTTATTTTCCAATAATAAGGACGTTTATGTGAGAGAAAAATTGACATTTTGTTTTTTATTTACTTGATCAGAACATGCAATTAGTGTTGAGCGATTTTTATCGACAAAGTTGAAATCGGCAAGGTTTTTATGGTGATCGAAATTTCCAGATCATGCGATAATTAAGGTTAAAATCTGAGCATCATCTATTAAGATCGCGCCTTTTTCGGCGCTTCCTGTAATTTTGGCGGCCAGCAAATCAGATTACAGAATAGAGCAGGGTGAGATGTGTGTGCGACGTCATGACTGGGATGTGTATGGTTGTGATTGGCTGGAAAAATCACATGACCTCGTTTTACATAGAACAGCGTTTCCTGTTTCAGCCTCAGTGTCTCTCAGCGTCTCATAGGAATAGGACCTGCGCTCTGCTGTGGCCAAACAGCTCAGCGAAATTAGTCTATTTCTGCACAGAGAAACCTCTACTATTAGCTGTGATCCTTCCAATTTAGTTAGATTAGAGATTTGAAGATTTTATGTAGTTAGCTAGAGAATTTTAAAGTAGCATCTACCACTGTAAATTCACGGTGGGGGGAGCAGGGGGAAAGGTGCAAAAAATACCGTTTATTATACCAAAACATAACAGTTACGTGTTTTTTGACTTTTGCACACCCAGGTTTGTTCATTGACGCAGCATCCACGTAAATCTTAAAACAGCAATTCTATATTCACCACAGTGTGAATTGAAAGGTGCAAATAATACCGTGTATTATACGAAAACATAACAGATACATGTTTTTTGACTTTTGCGCACCCAGCTTTGTTCATTGACGCAGCATCCACGTAAATCTTAAAACAGTAATTCTATATTCACCACAGGTGAATTGAAAGGTGCAAAAAATTACGTGTATTATACGAAAACATAACAGATACGTGTTTTTTGACTTTTGCGCACCCAGCTTTGTTCATTGACACAGCATCCACGTAAATCTTAAAACAGCAATTCTATAGTCACCACAGGTGAATTGAAAGGTGCAAAAAATACCGTGTATTATACGAAAACATAACAGATACGTGATTTTTACTTTTGCGCACCCAGCTTTGTTCATTGACGCAACATCCACGTAAATCTTAAAACAGCAATTCTATATTCACCACAGGTGAATTGAAAGGTTCATGTGACTTTTATAACCTAAGTGTGTTGCCTAAGATGGTAAGCACGTATCCATTTGACTGTTGTGGATGTTAATTCAGCTTCTCCAGCCTTGTTTGGGTGTAATAATGAAGGTGTTGTTGCTCTCCCATAGACTTTAATGGTAATCGCTCATAATCGATGCTCACTATCGAAAAACCTTATCGATAGCGGCCGACTATCGACTATCGCTCGATCTCGATAGCCAACGCAATCGCTCAACACTACATGCAATCCTTTAATCACTTCAAAATACTGTACATTACAATAGACTTCTGAAGATCTCTGATTTACCCATTGACATGTTTGTACATTCTTACTAAATCACCTCTTAGATGCTTTTTTCAAACAGAATAACCCTAAGATTAACAACCTGCCTTGTTTTGAAATCAATCCATTTTCCTAACTACATTGGTCATCCGACTCTGCACCTAATCTAGTTCAGCTATGTCCGTTTTATACACAGATGCCCCAAATTATACAAAATAGTCCATCTGTGACTTGACAAGAGATTTGTGCAGAGGCACAATCATGTTCTTGTCATAAGCATCTGTGCCTTATTTGATGAATTCAATGATTTTATTGCCTTGGCGACCTGGGTCACTAAAGTTGAATTAACTGTCCACCAATATCCCTAAGTCTTTTTCAATAATGATTTTACCCAGTATTATGCTATTTAGTACATAACTTTAAGGTTAAACTCTATTTGCTAGTTCTCCATCCAAACCTTCAGCTTCCCTAAATCTCTCTCTAATATCATACTACCCTTTTCTATGTTGGTTACCTTATAGAGATTTGTACTATAAGCAAATATTTAAATTCTACTCTGTAAGCAATTTACAAGGTCATTAATAAACATTACAAAGATGAGGTAACAATATTGATCCCTGTGTTATCGCACTATTAACCATAACACTATGTAACACAATTTTTGTTCCTGGCTAATAAGTGTTATTCTCTGATTGGTTATGACTAGTAAATAAAGAAAATCGCTTGTATTCCTCCCAAACTTTGCTTTTGATATCAGGACAGTGATAAAACAAAAGTACTGTACAAATACTATTAATGAGCAGAGTTCTCCTATAGAATTCCTTATACCCGCTCCTCCAGTGAAAGACCCGCTGTCACAAATTAGCAGCAACTCGGAGAGTGAAGAAGATGTTGCCGATCTAGATTTCATAGGTGAAGAAGAGGAAAGAAAACCATACTACCCCAACAAAAAGAACTAAACAACTTGATCAGAGATCTTGGTCTTACCAAGTAAAATGCCAAACTTTTGACTTCTAGGCTCAAAGAATGGAACTTGCTGGATAAAAGCGTTCAATTTTCAGGTCAGAGGAAGCATTACCATCTTTTTTCCAGCTTTTTCACCCATCAAGATAAACTCAGCTTCTGCTTCAGTGTGACAGGTCTGTTTGATGCAATTGGCATAGCATGTAACCCGAAAGAGTGGCGCCTCTTCATAGACAGCTCATGCAGACGCCTTAAAGCAGTGCTGCTCCATAACGGTAACACGTACCTGTCTTTTCCCCTGGCTCACTCGGTGCAACTCAAAGAGGAGTACAGTACCGTCAAGACCTTGTTAGATGCTTTGAAATATGATGAGTACGGCTGGAAGGTCATTGGAGACTTCAAAATGGTAGCATTTCTGATGGGTTTCAAAGCCAGTTTTACTAAGTTTCCCTGCTACCTTTGTCTTTGGGATAGCAGGGACACCAAGGCACACTATAACATGAGGGACTGGCCACAGTGGAACGAGTTCTCTGCAGGGAGTAACAACGTCAAAAGGGAAAGACTGGTTGACCCCAAGAAGGTGCTGATGCACATCAAAGGCACTGCACATCAAGCTGAGCCTTATGAAACAATTCGTCACAACTCTAGATAAAAAGTCGCCAGCCTTCAAGTTTCTTTAAGACTTCTTCCCTAAGCTGTCTGAGGCTAAGGTAAAAACTGGTGTATTCGTAGGGCCCCAGATATAGAAGATTGGAATGCAGTGAATTTCCCAAGACACTCACCAGGAAGGAAAAAGAGTACTGGAACAGCTTTGTTGCGGTAGTTCGTGGCTTTCTTGGTAACAACAACATCAAAAACTATGTGAAGCTGGTTGAGACTCTGGTGAAGAAGTACTGTAAAATGGGTTGCAGAATGTCCCTCAAAGTTCATATGCTTGATACACATCTTGATAAGTTCAAGGAGAACATGGGAGCATATTCGAAGGAGCAAGTTGAGCGATTCCACCAGGATACAATGGACTTCGAACGTCGCTAGCAAGGACAGTACAATGAGAACATGATGGGAGATTACATTTGGGGTTTGATTCATGAAAGCGATTTACGATATAAACACAAATTTCGAAAAACTGCTCATTTCTGAAAATTAACATTAAATCTGAAGCAGTTTATTTTTTTCTTGACTTTATGTGAACGAGATATAATGCAAATTTGCTTTTTCTCAATGTAAAATAGGTAAATTAAAAAATTTCACTGTCCCAGTCACAAAAGCAATGTTTCTGGGGAACAAATGTTTTCCATTGTTTTTAGGCATAAGCAGTCAGCCAGGAACGAAAAAAAAATGAAAATTTGTTGCATAGTGTAATCCCTCCAATACTGATTTCTGTGTAACCCCTTTATTAACTATAACCCCTCCAATGCTGACCCCTGTAGTACTGCACTATTAACTATAACCCCTCTAATACTGACCCTTGTGGTAATCCACTATTAACTATAACCCCTCCAATACAGATCCCTGTGGTACTCGACTATTAACTATGACTCCTCCAATACTGACTCCTGAGGCACCCTACTATTAACTATAACCTCTCCAATCCTGACCCTCATGGTACCCCACTATTAACTTTAGCCTCTCCAATACTGACCTCTGTGGCACCCCACTATTAACTATAAGTCCACCAATAATGGCATCTGTAGTACCCCACTATTAACTTTAAGCCCTCCAATGCAGACCCCTGTGGTACCCTACTATTTTTTTTTTAAACATAATATTTATTCAAAGTTAAAAACATATAAACAGAATTGAATTGGGCACAAGAGAAACAAGGTAGTGTCAGCTTACAACAAACAAAACATACAAAATATATATGTCATCATAGGAATAAAAAAGTAAATCATTAACAGAGATATCAGTCACAATATAAATCTCCAAATAACCTATATATAGACAATAGAGTTAACACAATTATGAGGTAAAGCTGAGACTCTATGCACTGGTAAATAATACAATGCCCTCCCCCCCCCCCAAAAAAAAAAAAAAAAAATTAAGTACAAAACCAAAATAAACCATAACTATAACCTGGCACTTGGGTCATATTAATACACTAAATCAGTTTATCCGGGACGGGGGTTACTACAGGGCTGCTCTGGAATCAGAGTTGAGGGATGATATATAATACAGTGAGGGCTTTGGTTCTTTGGCTGAAGGTCAGGTGGGAACCATAGATAGGAATCGCGTTCGTAGGAAAAGGCAGTTCTCACAGTGGGTAGATGAAGATGAGTCAAGTGGGTGGATTTCCAACTTCCAGTCGACCCAGTTGACCCGCTAGACGGGAAGTAAGATACCAGGACGTGTAAACGAAGGGCTTTATGACTTCTCTAATCTCATCAGAGGTGTAGAAGGTTTTTATAAAATCTCCCCATTTTTTAAAGAATTTATAGGACTGGGTCTCCTTGGTTCTGATGATGTCCAGTTTATCCATCTCTAGAGGGTGTTTGACGGAGCAGATCACTTCTTGGACTGAAGGGACATTAGAATCCAACCATTTTGAAAGTAGAGATCGTTTGGCCGTTAATAGAAAGATGTGCAGGATCGGGAGGTTCTTACAATGATTTGGGAGGTTGTGGAATAACAGCTGGACCGGGTCAAGGCTTAAATCAGCTTGTAGGGAGGAATTGAGAGTGTTTACCAATTTATCCCAGAAATCTGCAGTAGCGTTACAGGACCAGATACTATGCAGAAAATCTGTTTGAGGGGCGTCACACTTAGGACATGCGGTTAGACGGTTGGGACAGTTGGGGTGAGGGGGGATATTGAACCCAAATATGGCTGAGTGATTCTGAAGTAGGTGTCCTTCCACTTCTCATTGACAATATGTTGACAGACGGCCCGCCACCCTTGTAGGATTTTCCCAGAGATATTCTGGTCGGGATACAGTTTTTCCCATTTGGTGAAGATTTTAGGGGGAGCTTTATCACTTTTGTTATTTCGAAGCCCTGAATAAAGCATAGATAAGGAAGGGGTGGGTGAGAAGAGGGGGCCAATGATGTCATCGAATATATTTTGTCAAAAATGCACAAATGAGGCAAATTTACTTTTGAGAAATGAGGAAACTTGTGAAAAAGCCAGGAAGTGGAGAGGGGGCTAAGTCAAATTTTGAAATAAAGTCTGCAAGAGAATACATTTTTGGTGTGCGGTATCAAATAGTTGGGAGAAATGCACTATCCCCCTATCTCTCCAGCGTTTGAACTGGGGGTTGTCTAATCCCGCTTGGAATTCTGGATGGCCACCTAGCAAAAGATACCTACTAAGTTGGTATGGTAAGGACAGCAAGGATCTGCTCGCCTTCCAGGCTCCTATGGTATCTTTCAAAAGAAGACTGTGTTTCGCCACTTTAGGGAGAGATGCAAATTTGACATGAAGCAGGTTTGGGAGCGCCCAAGAAAAGGCCAATGCGGATTCGGTGGTGAAATTAGAGTATCTTGAGGTCTGTTTAACCCAGTCTACACTGTGTCACAGCAGACTTGCCAGATTATATAGCCTTAGATCCGGTAGGTTCACACCTCCGGAGTCCCGTGGGAGGAGCAGCTTAGAAAGAGCAATTTGTGGTCTTTTTTTGTTCCACAAGAAAGAGGAAAATGAAGAGTGGAGAAAGTTAATGTCTTTATGTCTAAGGAGGAGCGGGACCGTTTGTAAAAGATATAATAATTTTGGGAATGTCATCATTTTAAGCAGGTGGCATTTTGCTAAGAGAGGAAGAGGGAGATTTGTCCATCGTTCCAGCTCTTTTGAGCTTTTAAGTAAAAGTGGGGGATAATTCCTGTCTCTTCCCTCCTCCTTGTAGATTGTAAGCCTTCGCGGGCAGGGTCCTCTCTCCCTCTGTACCAGTTATATGTCATTCATTGTCATTATTGTACTCACTTGACATATCATGTATGTGACCCCCCTCAAATGTACAGCGCCATGGAATCAATGGCGCTTTAAAATAAATGTTAATAATAATAATAATAATAATAATAATTGAGATGATAAATGGATTCTGGAGTATTACCTATATGAATGCCTAAGTATTTTATAGAAGATTTGGACAATGAGATAGGCAAAGAGTTAAGTGTGACTAATTTAGGGGATTTGGGAGGGGAAAGATCCAGGAGCTCAGACTTGGACACATTTACCTTAAAACCCGAGTAAAGGCCAAAGTTATGAATCAAATCCAGAGCCACAGGAACCTCAGTCAATGGATGAGAGAGATAAATGAGAATATCATCAGCAAAGAGAGAGATTTTAACCCTGGTGGCGCCTATAGTTATACCTGATAATTGCGGGTGAGATTCGAGAGCCCTAGACATGGGTTCTATAGCTAGATTGAATAATAAAGGTGATAAGGGACATCCTTGACGAGTCCCTCTCTGCAGGTGAAATGGTTTGGATAGAAAACCTGTGGTGTAGATTTGCGCTAGTGGAGAAGAGTAAAGGGAGGAGATATAAGATCGGAAAGGGCCCTGGAAGCCAAATTGATCTAAAACCACCTCCAGCCATCTCCAGCCGATCCTGTCAAACGCTTTTTCTGCGTCTATCGACAGGACAGCTGGAGACCGATGTGCGTCCGGGCAACACTTGATCTCATCTAGCACCGCGATAACCTTGCGGATATTGGAGACCGCTGCCCTGCCTTTGACAAAACCTGTTTGCTCCGGGGAAATAAGTTTGGGGAGGACGAGTGCCAAACTATCTGCAAGGATTTGAGGGATTAGTTTGAGATCAACATTGATAAGCGATATTGGACGATAGGATGAGGGGAGAGAGGCGTCCTTTCCCGGTTTTGGTATTACCTTTATGTGGGCAGTGTTGATGTGCCGGGGAATAGGGGACCCTGACATAAATAGGTTAGATATTTCGGTCAATAAGGGGGATATTTCTTTTGAAAGGATTTTATAAAATTCGCTGGTAAACCCATCTGGGCCGGGCGCCTTATTGTTTCCTAGATTCTTAATCGTATATGTTATCTCCTCTAGGGATATCGGCTTGTTAAGAAGATCTTTATCTTCGTCGGACAAAGTTGGGAGAGTAATGTTAGTGAACCAGGTCGAGGGGTTATAGGGTTCAGGGGTTACTGGAGTATATAGAGAGGCGTAAAATTCTCTAAGATTGTTGTTGGTGGCCTGCCCAGAATAGTGGTTATTGCCCTCTGAATCTTTTAGGGTATATATGGTAGAATTGGATTTGTGTCCTTTAGCAAAATTGGCTAAGATCCTCCCAGCCTTATTCCTGTACCTAAACATTTTAGCCTCTAAAGCTGAACGTTTCGAGATCTCCCTGTGTTCCACCCATCTGTCATAATCTGTTTTAGCTTGAACCCAAAGGGCTTTAGAGGATGGGGAGGGATTGGAGAGAAAAGTAGTGTAGGCCTGTCTAAGCTGCTCCCCCAAGGAGTTAATTTGGGCAGAGATTGTTTTCTTCCTTTTGCTGGTATGGGCCAGTATCCGGGCCCTCATGACCGCTTTGGCTGTTTCCCACAAGAGCACAGGATCCGTATCCTCCATGGGATTATCTTGCAGGAATTCAAGCCACCACCCACGGAGGATATCAGCAAAATCTTCATCACCAAAGAGATACGATGGGAAACGCCAGAAAAAATCAGTCCCTCTAGGGGTGATCTCGGAAAGTTGGAGAACTAGGGGGGATTGGTCAGAGATCACCAAATCCTTTATCTCGCAGGACTCTACTCTCTGCATAAGCTGAGCGGAAAGTAGGAAATAGTCTACTCGGACCAAAAGTTGTGCGGGTGAGAGAAGGAGTACTCTATACCATCAGGGTGAAGTGATCTCCAAGCATCCGTTAGTACAGCATCATGAAGAAAATTGGTTAGATGACCGGGATTATACGGGGATTGATTGGAAAGAGAGACAGAACGGGAGAGTTTCCTATCTTCCATGGGGTTGACTACTAAGTTGAAGTCCCCTCCCACTATTTTATATGGCCAGGGATCAGTGGCTATTTGGTCTGTCAGGGATTTAAAGAAAGCCCCTTGGTTTTTATGAGGGCCCTAAACGTTGTAGAGAGAGATTTCGTCATTGGAAAGTTTCAGAGAGATCTTGATCCATCGGCCTTCAGTGTCATGTGATGACTGCAAGACTGAGTGGGAAAGGTCTTTGTGTATCAAAATAATTACCCCACTTTTTTTGTCTACTGATGGAGAGCCCAGGACTGCCCCAACCCCTAAACGTTTAAGGCGAAAAAAGTCGGGTTCCTCTAGGTGAGTCTCTTGGAGAAGAGCAATATCTGCATTTAATCTTTTAAGGTGGCGCAAGACCATAATTCTTTTAGAAGGGGATCTCAATCCCTTGACATTCCAGGAGACTATGCGCATATTAACGTGGGTAATGAGAAGTAAGTAAGGGGAAGGATCAAAAGAGGGCGACTCACCCAGAGGAAGACTAGGTCCCAATCAGTTCCTCCAGCATCACTTATCGGCCTGGAAAATAAGTAACACAGCAAGACCCAAAAAGTGCCAAAACAGAACCAAAGTAAAAGTAACAATAAAGCACAATTGGACAGGTCCAAAAATCCTAGAAGGACCTCCAACAAAAACATGCTCACGAACTTCCTTATTCCCAACATGTAGGGAGAGAAAAAAAGAAACAAATAGACAAGCGAATGTGCGATTGCTCCCCTCCCAGGACCCCCAATCACAGTGGTGCAGAGGGAGGACATAACAGAGGCTCCCAACAGTGCTTGATTGAAACAGCAAGAGACACCGTCATACTGCAGATAGTCTCAAGAACAAGTTATCAAAATTAAGCGTCGTGGCGCTGAAAACCTACTTAAAAAAATAAAAGACTAGGTAAAGAAAGGATACAGAAGACTTAGAAGCAGTGTCTCAGGTCCCCGTTTGCCAGCTTGGACGTAGGCGCTGGACTTTAGGAGAGGCACTTCGAGGTAACACGGATTTAGATGATGGAACCTCAGTCCAGTCAGTATCCGCGTCTTTCCTTTTTGGTGAAGAGTTCGGAGATGAAGATGGTGCATCGTCAGACGTGTGAAGAAGTGAGGAACTCAGGGCCTTTGCTGCTTCGGATGGTGATGTAAAAACGGACATGGATCCATCGGAGTGGAAGACTCGGAGTGTAGCTGGGTAGGACAAGGAGAATTTCACATGTTGGCGATGAAGAGCGGTACACAATGATGAAAACGCCCTGCGTTTCTTGGAAACCTCAACCGAGAAGTCTCTGAATATGAGGATTCTGCTGCCTTTGACCGCTATAGGTTGACTGGATTTTTTGAAGGCACGGAAGATGGCCACCTTATCGTTGAAGTCCAGATATTTTACAATCACCGCCCGTGGACGTTCCCGCAGAGCTGGATGCAGGCGTTTGGTGTTGGGATCAGCAGTTGGAGATGATCGCAAGTCAGGGCCAATGCGATGGGCTCTCTCAACATGGCATGGATGAGGAAGGCCGAGGAGTTCTGGAATCCGGTGTTCGCATAGAGAGTGCAGGTCTCGAGCCGCTACAGATACTGGCACCCCCACTATGCGCAGGTTATTGCGGCGCGATCTGTTTTCAAGGTCCTCAAGTTTCTCAGAAAGCCGGAGGTTGTCGGCTTGAAGCTGTGCAATGGCTGAGTTGGATATGTCTAAAGCCTTTTCCACCTCCTGAAGGCGAGAGTCATGTTCTTCCAGTTTTTGATTGTGCTTATTGATGTCATTTTGGATCTGGGTGAACATGGCGGTGACAGTGGCAGAGATGGTGGCCACCAGCCTCTCCTGAATATCTGGTGTCATGTTTTTAGCTACAATAACGGCCAGGCGCTTGTAGTCCACAGTAGAGTCATCAGCGTCGCCTTCTTTGACATCGGTGGTGTCAGTGATGATAAGTTGGGAAGAGGCGGTGGGCACTGCTGGAGAGAGTAACGGCGGACCTGGGATGGTATCGTCAGTCTCTGGGTCGACACTGTTGTTATTGACATTGTCGGAGGCGACTTGATCTCATTTGGGAGCTTTGGTAGCTCTATTGGCTTTAGATTTTCCCATAGTCAGTATAAAGCGGTCCATCCGCTGGGACAGGAGGAGGTAGAATCAGGGATAAATGGATGGAAGGTTGTATGCAGAAGAGAACTGGTGGCAGGTGCAGTACCAGCGATCGCCACTTGATGTCGCCAACTCGATAGAAAATAGTCTGTGGAGCAACAGAGGACGCCAGTGATTAGACAGAGTGTTGGAGAGCTCCCGGCAGGACTGCAGGTGATTGCTCCTGAGCCCCTCCCCTGTTAGGAAGCTGCTGGGGGCTGTTATCTGCTGAGGGAGATGCCGTGTGCTTAGCCCAGAGGCACAGGCTTATCAATGTGTAGCCAGCAGGCAGTGATTACACTGTTTATTCAGCTCCCTGCAGTGCGGGATGTGGAGGGTTAACAGAGGTGCGGGGGAGCTGCCAGAGCAGCACAGACAGTTCTTGGCGCTCACTCCCGGCCAAGATGGTGGGGGGGTGCCTCCTCCTCCCCTGCTCTCTGAGGGAGCCGCAGCAGACGGGACAGAGCCGGGAGAGTCACTCACCCGAAGCACAGCACAGTGAGGAATGTCTATAGCTGCCGCACACCCGCTCTGCAGCTGATATGTCGCTGATAGACGGCAGTTGGGGGCCTGGTGAGACGGAGCTCTCGCACCAACCTCCCTACATCTCGGAGCCGGAACCGGAAGTGGTACCCTACTATTAACTGTAACCCCTCCAATACTGATCCCTATGGTACCCTACTATTAACTATAAACCAATCGGAGTATGGTCCATCAGCAGCCATCTTCTATTTCCTATCATTGAGCCAGTTGTTAATCTATTTACACATATTATTGCAGCCCCAAAATTCTTACTGTATATGTTGACCTTTTATTTGGCACACAGTCAAGTGCCTTTGAGAAGTCTGAATAAACAACACCCACAGCCTTACCCAAGTCCAGTCTGAAGCTAACCTCCTCATACAAACTGATCAGATTAGTTTGACAGAACTGATCTTGCATAAAGCTGTTCTGGTGCAGAGGCATAGCAATAGGGGGTGCATAGGTAGCAGTCGCTACCGGGCCCTGCAGCTTGAGGGGCCCCAAAGTCTTTCTGCTACATAAGGAGATATCAGCATTGTAAGTAGCACATTGTAACTGTGGGGCCCATTTCACTTTTTGCACCAGGGCACTGGAGCTTCAAGTTACGCCTCTGTTCTGGTGCTATGTTATAAATTTGTTTTGACTCCAGCAAAGTAACTGTTAGGAGACCTTTAGATATTTTAACCATAATAGGTATTAAACTTATATACCTTTAGGGTGACATGTATGTATTTTGGCGCTCAGACACCATTTTTTGCACGCATTAGTAGCGTAGAATGCGCCTGGATCTATGAACCTGTTCTACTGCGGGTCATAGATTTAGCGCTTTCTAGCTACTAAGCGACACTTCTGGCTCAGGTAAACCACTTTTAAAGTGTTCTATCTATTCCAGCATTAATGCGCCTGGATTTGCTGTACTAAAGACATAAATGTGTAGCTTCATACGGTTGTTGTGCGACATGCCTCCAGCACGCCCCTTGACCTTAGGCGCATTACAAAGTGCTGCAGGTGCTTTATAATGCACCTAATTTTGGAGTGTGTCTGATTAAAAATATAGCGAACAGGGCTGAGCCAGTTTTCGGGCTGAAAAGGTGCCAGACTTCTATGGCGCAGTCCCATACAATCCCGTACATATATGACTCCTTTTTTGTATATTATTGTTTTTTACTTGTAGTTATAGTCCTCCTAGGATATTTGATCACTATGGGGACCGATTGCTTGTACATTATTCTTCTATACTAAAGTATTGCAGAGTAACATTTTAATATGGATCTCCTATTAGACCCTACCTAAGGCAGGATATAATAGGTGTACTGAAATGACAGTCATAGAGGCATTCATTAAGCTCCCATCTGGCATGAAAATCATATGGGCCCCCGCAATTGCGTTGCTGGGGGCCAAACGGAGCCTATAATGCAACAGTCCCCTTTAATTGTTTACATGCGGTGGTCATGTTTAACTTGGTAAATGGCCGGGATTGAAGTTGTCTCAGATCCCAGCGGCTAGCAGGAAGTTCTGGCTGTAATAAATAGCTATTACTTGATAGTTATGGAGCAGATTCAGCTAGCGAGCCTCCTTAACAACATCATAATGTAACTATACATCATACAGCTCTGGAAAAAATTAAGAGACCACTGCAGAGTTTTCTAAAAATCAGCATCTCTACATGTGTGACAGCCATTCCATTCCATTTTCAGTTGAATTCCAACCAAAGTCCACCTCATTCTACTTAATGTGCTTCTGATTAGGTGATCACCTGAACCAAATCTTATTTAATGAAGGAAAGTATAAAAAACACTGCTGTGGTCTTCACAGTCCACTTGCAAAAGGACAAGCTGGATGGCAAAACAAGTGCTAGGAATAGACCAAAAGGAATCTGAATGAAAAAATAACTTTTACCATGCCAAAGGAGGTGAAAAGAAAACTCTTCCTGACTTAAAACATTAGTATTACTGTTTCTAAAGAAATATGAACTTGTTTTCTTTGCATTATTTGAGGTCTGACAGCACTGCTGCTTCTTTTTATTATTTTGAAGATTTCTCATTTAGTGGAAATAAATACAAATTTTTTTGCTTTGAATTTCGGAGACATGTTGTCAGTAGTTTATATAATAAAATAACAATGCACATTTTTTCTCAAAAATATATACCAGAGAAACTGAAAATTTTGCAGTGGTCTCTTAATTTTTTCCAGAGCTGTATGTTGGTGAGGGGTTAAATATTATAAGTAAGGCTCTTTTATGGTTCTTAATTCCTGTAAAACTTGTGGGTTAATACCTTCTAGGTCCAGTGATTGGTCTATTTAATACATGTTGGCAAATCTGCATTTCTTGCTTGGTTAAGCAGGTCATATTTAATGGAAAATATATGTTATTCATTATCATGTCATCTTTCATCAGACTTTACTATGTGAATACAGTAAAGAAAAAGGCATTTAACAGACTGACCTTTTCCTCATCCTCCTTTACCATTATAGGATCAGGGCCAAGACAAGACATTTCGGTGCCCTAGGCAAGTAGGGCCAATGACACACCTCCCTCCCCATGAAAAAATACAAATTCCTAGCCCTAACCTGACACACACTGCCTGCAACAACTCTCCCTCCTTCCCCCTTCCCAGTTAGGTGGAATGGAAAAAAAATACAATTCTGACAACACAACAATGCAATAACTAGGGTCCTTTAGGATGTATTTATATAAAATAATAAATTGTAAATGAAAAAATACATAAAAATAGCTATAAAGACAATTTTTATGTATGACACCTCTAAATAATGGTGATACAGTTACTACATAATACTGCTATGCAGGCACATAGTGACTGAATAATACCACCACATAGGGACTGAATAATACAGATGTAACAAAGATTGACTTGCCAGAAAATGCATCATGATATTGCGATACAGAATGTTATCTCAGCTTTTTCAATGTTTGTTAAAGTCAAGCAAATTCTGCTACATCTGTACCACCATACTGTTCCTGAATATAAACCATTATACCACTACCACTACTACCAATATTCTGGCCATAGAGTAACCATATAGTCGTAGATATATACCACGCTGGATTTATAGGACCAGCATTGGACAAGTGTTGGACCAACACGGGTTGGTGTTGGGGAGTGTTTATTTAAATAAAGTGTTTTTTTCTGTTGTTTCTGTGGTTTTTTTTTTCATTTTATTCCAGTGTTAGTGATGAAGGTCTCTGAGAGACACCTCTTGATTACTATCGCTGGGGCTTTGTGTCAAGCAGCAGTGTTTCTTGTCACCCAAAACTGACACTAACCCATTTTTAATTTTTTACCCAACACAGCGGTACCAAGAAGACCATTAGAAGTGGATCCTTTAATTTTATGATGTGCTTCTGCGGCAGCTGCAGGTTGGTAATTTTAGGGTGGGAAGAAACCAGTATCTATGAACCTTTCCATCCTGATATAATCAGCCTGTAGCTGTCAGCTTTATCGAGCAAGTTATGTAAATGGGGAAACCCACATCGTCTTTTTTTTTTTATTTATTAAAATTCTGGAAATAAACAATTTATTATAAAAAACAACATGGGGTTAACCACTTTTTTATAGCCCTGTCAAGGTAAAACCGACAGCAGCAGCTTGATACTAATAGAATGGAAAGGTCCAGCCTGCTAGGCTCTTCCCATCCTTAAAATACCAGCCTGCAACGACCTCAGAAGTGGACCATCACATTATATGGTCCACTTCTGACAGTTACTCAACTTTTCCCAGCACTCCTGGTGCATTGGGTACTGGGGTAATAGTGACAGGAGGTTAGTGTCAGCCTTGTGGTGATGAAAAACCCCCGCTGGCAGACACCAAGCCCCAGCGATAGTAATGGAGAGACGTCTGTCAGAGGTTGCCATTACTAACACTGGAAAAAAATAAAACACCCTCTACCCACCCCCACTCTAATGCACCTTCCTTATTCTGAATACCCCGAATCCCCACTCAAACACCCTGACTCTGACAACCCCCTCTCCCACTATAACCCACCTCATCCACGCTAACCCTCCCTCTTCCACTGTAATCAACCTCCCCACCCTATAATACACTTCCCCACTCTGAACACCACCACACCCTCTCTAACCTATTTCCCTCACTATTACCCACCCACTCTGAAATACCCCTTCCCCACTATAACTCACCTCCACTACTCTGTAACCACTTCCCCACTCTATACACCCCATCCCCCACTCTAACCCACTTCCCTCACTATTTCCCACTTCCTCCACTCTCGACTACCCATCCCCCACTATTACCCACCTCCCCCATTCTGAACTACCCCTCCCCCACTGAAACCTGTCTTTCCTATTATAATTCCCCTCCCCCACTCTGAACTCCTCCTCTCTAACTCGCTTTCCCAACTCAAAACACCCCCTCCCCCACTCAAGTCACACCACCCCTGTTCTAATCTCCCCCTCTCACAGAAAATCACTGCCATTCTGCACTCCACTTCATATCAGAGAGCAGGAGGACTGTATCAGAAAAGGGATTTGCTGGCTCTTACTGTAACTGTCCTCCTGACGAATGTTGTGTCCCAGGTTCGGCACCGGAACTGTAAATGCTTGCCGTCCCAGTCACAGTGACTGTGTCAGATACTCAGAAGTTGGGGGGCGATGGACTCTGGACCTACTGATGTGCCTTCTTACTATGGTGTTCCACAGAAGACAGCAGCATGCAGCAGAGGAGGGGCAGTGAATGCAGGCGGGCGATGGCAGCAGCCACTGAGTGCAAAAGGTTAGAGCTCAGCGGCTTAACTGTGCCCCCTTATTGTCTGGCAGAGGTGGCGTCCTACACGATCACCCACCTCTGGCCCCAACCCAGATTATTTCTGAGGGGGCCAACACTTTTGATTTTAAAGTTTCTTTTTATTATGCATACACAGTAAAGAAGAAGGCATTTAACAGATTGACCTTTCCCTCATCCCTTTTACACCGAGATTATTTCTCAGTGAGCCAACAATTTTCATTTTAAATTTCTTTACTTTCTTTAGCAATTTACCCTTCCCCCGTTTCCCTGTTTTTCCCGGGGCTAATTTGTCTTTTAAACCCTTTTTTTTTTTAAAAATTTTTTTTTACCCTTTTGGTTTTTGTCAGTTTAAAAAACTTTCTTTTATTTATTTCCCCACATCCCCTTACAGTTTTATTTAACCACACTAGTTTTCTCCTTATGTGTGTATTCCCATTAGGTGTGTGTATATAAATAATTAAAAAAAAATATATATTTATAATATATTTTATAAAATATAAATATATATACATTATATATTTAAAAATATATATATATTTAAAAATTATATATCTTTCCAGTAATGCCCCTTTTTGGATTGTAAAATTTTTGTGAAAAACATTGGCCCCCCATTTAGGGCCGTTAAAGAAATTGTCCTTACGAATTGAAAAGGGATTACAAAATCTGGGCCCATTACCTAGGGGGCCCCCAAACCGTTTTTGTAAATACCCCAAATTTTTTTAAAATTTAAAGGCCCTCCCAACTGCCCTTCTTCTTTTTGGGGGTCCGGGGTCTATTTTTTAAATTTTAGTTTTCCTTTTTTAGAGTAAAAAAACCTTATCTAGATGCGCGCCAAAACCCCCCCCCCCGGCCCCCCCCCATAGGGGAGGGGGGGCCATGACCCCGGCACGCGGGGGCGCAGCTCATCGCCCCCTGAGGGGGGGGAAAAGGGGTTGGGAAAACGCGGAGACAAAGGGCTTAGCCCCCCCCCCTTCCCCCCAGTGACAGTTGGCGCGGCACAGCAAAATGGACGCCCGTCCTGCGCTCTGCTCATTGGCCCCAGGGCGGAGGCAGTTTAAAGGTGCGGGCGCCGGGCAGGGGGCCCCCGCGGCGCCGTTTGGGCTTGGGGCACGGCCGGGATTTGAGTGGGCCAGGAGAAATGGGCGGAGTCCCGGGCGATGGGGCCCCGGGGGTTCGGGCCCACGTCGCCTCAGACAGCAGAAAACATGGGGGGTTGGGCCGGGAGGGGGGCCTTTTCCGCCCTCCCACACGGTTAGCCCTTTGACGCACCCCCCGGACCCGCCCCCGGGCCAGCGGACCCCCCCCCGGGGGGCCCCTTCAAAGTGGCTGCTGTTTCGCAGGCAAGGGACGGAAATAAAGCTGGGGGGAAAAACCAAGTAGGCCGGGGTCCTCGGGGGGCACAGTCTTGCCCGCCTTCGGGGGGCCCCTTTTCCCCCCAAATTTCACGGTGTTTTTGGGTGGGGGACGGAACCCTTTTGGGGGTGAGGGCCCCGGCCAGAGGGTAACCGAGCGTCGGACTGCCCCCCCCCCTCAGAAAGATGAGGTCACCGGCGCGGAAGGAAAAAGGTTTTGGGTCGTGAGGGGCGGCGGTGGGGCCCGGGCCCCAAATTGGCTTCTGAGGATGGGGAAGAATTTTCTATTTCCCCGGGGCGGGCAACCCCCAGCCCGTTCCCCCAACCTGCGGGGTGGGCCCCCCCCTTCCGGGTTTGAGGGCCTTGCCCCGGGTCGCCGGCTGCGCCCGTTGGGGGGCATGGATTCCCCCCCCTTTGGGCGGCCCCAAAAATTCCCAAAAAGGATTCCCGGCGGTGGGTTTTTCACAGCCCCCACGCACCCCGGTGAATTTTTTTTGTCCATGTCTTTTCGTTTTCCCGCCGAAATTGCGGGCCTAGGGGAGCGGGGGGGGTTTGGGGGGGCCGAGAGCGGGGTCCAGGGGGCGCGGGTAAACCGGCGGGATTGGCCGCGGGCCCTTAAGGACTGTTAGCCCGTTTTGGGGCCCCGGGGCCCGGGGACGGGGGGTTTCACCGGGGGGAACGCGGGGGTGTCCCGCCGTCGCAAGGGGGGGCCCCTCTGGTTAGGGGGTGGAAAGTGCGGGGGGAAAATTGGGGCCCGGGTCGGGGGGGCCCTCTTTCCCGGGGGGTGACTTTTCGGTGCAAACGATAAGGACCCGAATGGGGTTTTTAATTAGATAAAGGGGGCGGGGGGCGAGGTTTTTATGGGGTGCTTCGGGGGCCTTTGGGGGTTTCATTTAAGAAAGAGGTGGGGGGAGAAGATCTGGAAAGACAAAGTAGGGCAAATCTTCTCCCCCCTTGCCCCTGGAGAAATTCAACTTGGGACAAAGGGAAGAGGGATGGGGAGCAAAAAAGGGAGGGGGAGGAGAAGCGCGGGTTAGGCCATTCCTCAAACTTTCGCGAATTGGTTGCAGGCCTTTCCCAATTTTGGCAACTTTCGGGGGCGAAAGCGGGCCCAAAAAATTTTCCGGCTTTTTGCTACTTGGATTTTGATCGCCGAAAACGCACAGGGCGTATGTTTGGGTGGCGTGGTTGAGGTATGACGAAACAGTTTTGTCAGAGGAAGGCGGTGCGAAAACCGCCCTAGCTGGGAAACCCCAAGGACATTGGCCTTTTCTTAAAAAAAAAATGCCCCCCGAACCCAAATTTTGGGGAGTCCTTTCCAGGGGGGGGGCCCCTTGTCCGGGCCCAAGGGGGGGTTTGAGCTCAGAACAGGGGCCAAAAGGGTAGTGGAGTTAAAAAGGGGGGGTGTGCTGTTTGTTTTAATACGGGCCCAAAGGGAAAAATTTGGGTCAGGCTCCGGTTCCCGCACCAATGCTCCTTTTGTGGGTGTCGACCCACCCCCGCCTCAAGGTGTTTTTTTAAAAAGGGGCAGGGAAAAGGGGGGGCTACGATGGACATGGGGGGGACCCAAATTTTGGCTACAAAAAATGGCCCCCGTTCCCCGGCTAGGTTTCCAATAACAACGGCGTCTTGTTGCCCGGGGGGTTTTTTGCCCCATGTTTTTAGGGTACCTCGGGCCCGGGCACGAGGTCCCTTCTCGTGAAGAACCTGAGATCGGCACATGAAAATCCGCCCTTTTTGGCTGAGAAGTTAAAACCAAGGAAAGGGGCGTTGGGGCGATGGGCCGGGGCCCCCCCGAACACCCGCCATTGGCGCAATTGGTGGGTCGGGCCCTTTGGGGGGGGTGCCTAAAAAGAGCCGGGAAAAAGTTCCGGCTCATAAACTTGTCATTTCCTAAAGGGGGCGATGGGTAAACGAGGGGAAATTGCCCGGAGTTTGTTGGGTTTCGTGAAAAACGTCATTTGATGCGGCGTTAGTTTTTTGGGTCGGGGGTTATGGGGGGGTTTTTAGGAGGCCCCAAATTTTTCAAAAAAAATTGGGTTTTCGGTCACTTCGCCAAATTTTCCCCCGGAAAAATTTTTTTTCGGTCCCAAAATTGGCTTCGGCACAAAACCACTTTAAAAAACACTTTTTCCGGGCTGCCCAGACCCTTTGAAAGGTGCTGTAGAACGTTGTGCCTCTTAAATATGCAGGGGGAACGGGGTTTTGGTTTTTCCTTTCAAATTTGTTTTTTTGGGAAAATACACGCCACATGACTGCCGCCCCCTTTTAAAGAATCGCTTCACTAAAAATTCCCGGGCACTTAAGAGGGCAAAACTGACCAAAAAAACTCAAGCTGAAATGTACCTGAAAATCATGCGGGAAAAAAGCAAAAAAAAAAAACAACTGAAGCTCAAAAGGGAAAAATTTAAAGGATAGAGGGTGGAGGTGACGGGCGGCAGCCACAAAACATAAAGGCAGCATTTGGAAACAATGACATTCTGGGAGGGGGCAAAACATTTTAACCCCAAAAAAAAAGGGGGGCAAAATCACCCAGTGTGGGGGTCACGGCGGCACCCAGTATGGGGTTCAGGCAGGGGCACAATGACATTATGGAGGGGGAAAAAACAGAAATTAACCCAAACAAGGGCAAAAATCACACAGTGGGAAGGGTTCACGGCGGACAGTAGGGAAGGTCGGGAAAGGGCACAATGAAAATTATGAGGGCCGGCAAAACATTTAATTAGGCCACAGAGGGGCAAAAAGGGGATACCTTTGGGGGGTCAGGGAAAGCAGCATTAAAAAAGGCAGACGGGGGGGCACAAAGACAAAAATGGAGGGGCCAAAGCCCGTTTTTGGGCCAAAAGGTTGGCAAAAAACCCCACACAGTGTGGGGGCACGGGGGGGCAGCAGAAAAGAGGTCAGAAAGTGGAAACAATGACATTATGGGGGGGCAAGACAGTATTAGCCAAAAGATGGCACAATCACACAGTGGGGTTTACGGCGGAAAGCAGAAATGGGGTCGGGGCAGTGGCCAATGCATTATGGGGGCCCGGAAAAAACAGTTTTAAAGGCCACAGATTTGGCACAATGATACGGGTGGGGGAAAGGTTTCCACGGGGGAGCAGAAATGGGTCAGACAGTGGCAAAATTTCTTTAGGGAGGGGGAAAAACAGTATTAGGCCCCAAGTGGCAAAATTTCACACAGTGGGGGCACAGCGGCAGCAGAAAGGGGTTCAGGCATTGGCACAAGACATTTTTTGGAAAAGGCGGAAAAACAGTATAGGCCACGGGAGTGGAACAATTATACCGTGGGGGAGGTCAGGGGCACCCAGCAGAAATGAGGTCAAAAATTTGGCCCACAATGAAAATTATGGAGGGGGAAAAAAACATTAAAAAGGGCACGGGTTTGGAAACAATCACACAGTGGAGGTCACAGCGGCACAGTATGGGGTTTCAGGCATGGCAAAAAGGGACAAATTCGGGCGGGAAAAAAAAGGGATTTAAGGCCAAAGAGGGGGAAACAATGACACAGTGGGGAAAGGGCAGGGCAGGAAAACCACCCAGCAGAAAAAAGGTCAGACAGTGGCACAAAAACACAGTGTGGGGGGCAGGGCAGAAAGCCACGGAAAGCAGCAAGGGGTCAGACGGGGGCACAAGGGACAAGTGTGGGGGGACGACAGGATCACAGCAGCAAAAGAGGTCAAGAGGGGCCAACAATGACTTTCCCCTCCCGGGTGGAAAAATTTGTTTTTGGCCACAGAGGGGCACAATTATGAGAGCGGGGGTCCCGGCGGCACAGCATGAGGTCAGGCAGGGGCCCAAAATTTACAGGGGTGGATGATACAGGAGAAACAGAAATAGGTCAGAGATTGCAAAAAGAATTCTGGATTTGCAAAACAGTACCGGCCGCAAAAGGGCAAATACACAGTGGGGAAATTTTAACGGCAACAGCAACAGCGGGCACAGAAAGAGCACATAGATTGGCACAATGACAGAGTTTGAGGTGGGTGGCAAAAACCAGTCCCTGGAAAAGACGGGGGGAAGGCAGAGGGAAAAAACAAATCAGCAATGTGTGGCATCAAGGGGGTTGGCCGGGCATCGAATAGGGGTTTGGGCGGGAAATTTTAAACCCCCGACGGACGCCAAAGGGGCATTGGTTTTTTGGAAATCCGGGCCCAAATCCACGCCTGAATCATCTTGACAAAGGTCGGTCGTTAAAACATTTCCCTTTACAAGGGGGTTTTTCTCGGGGGGGTAACGACCCCCCCCCGGCCGCACGGGAACCCCCCGCTCCGGGCCAAAACTACTGGCCAGGGCGGGAAAGCTTTTTTCCACGCAAACTGGGAAAAGGTTGGGGCCACCCACCCCATTTTTGGCGCCCATATCCGGGCGGATTTTCAACCCGGGTGGCAGGTGCGGGTCCAAGAAGGCCACAACCTTTTGGGTTTTTCGGGGAATCCCCAGGTCCGCAGCTGCTGCTGGTGCCCGGCCCTCCTCACTAGCGGGTAAAGGGAACTGCTCATTGTGACCCAGACTTAGGTTACTGCGATGGAGTTTGGTACGGCCCCCCTCCCCCCCCCACCTTCCCCCAGCACCCGGGGGCAGTAAAAAGGGGAACGCTGGGGAAAACCCCCCGGGTCAAAACCTGTCAAGGGGGGGACATGCCCCCCAAAAAGGGCACGGCCAACTGATTTAGGGAGGTTTTTCCCTATAGTTTTTGATTTTGCCCTTCCCCCCCAATAGCGGGAAAAAGGCCCCCAATTTTGGCCCGGTAGCGGGGGCCAATAGGGGGGGAGAGCCAGAATTCATCCCTCGGCCGGATGCGACTTTTTGGGCTCCCCCACTACCAGAGAAAAAAGCATCCCTGGGGGAAAAACGCACAATGACTCCGAGGGGTTTCCCCTGCCCCCTTTTCCATTTGTAAACTCCCCACGGGCTTGGGAGCCCTCTGCCTCGTCTTCCTAAATTTTCCCATCCACCCCCTCCACGCCCGCCCTCCTCTCTTGCCCACCGGGGTAAAAACCCACTCATTTCCCCAGAAATGCTTTTTGGCCCAAAAGTCCCCCTCCCCTCCCCCCCCTCCATTTCACCCCACCGGACTCATGTGGCCACGAGTTTGTAGTCGCCACTCCCCATCCCCCCTCCCCAACAGTTTTTTACCCTCTTTTTCCAGGAAAATGAACATGGAATACGTTATTCATCCCGTATTTCCGGCGACGACAAAAAAAGTGGCCCCCTCGAATGGCCTCAACAAAGGGCGGGTGCCCCCGAAAATAGCTGCCGGGGGGTAACAATAAAGTTACACGGGAGTACTTCTTTTCTCCCGGAACATAAAAAAAATTCGTTAAGGGCCCTTTTTCTCTGTTCATAACAGCGGTCCAACATTGAAAGGCGGAAATTCCGGGCCGGGTGGAACCATCGCAAAACGAGCGTTTTTGGGGGGGGGCCGTTCGCCGCTGCCATTTCGGGGGGGTTGGGGGGTTTCCGGGTTTTTGTACGAAGGGAAATAAAGTCCCATCCCACATTTTCCGGGGCCATTTTAAAAATTTTCTGAAGATCGGGGGAAAAGACTTCGGGAAACCTTTTTTACAACCAGATTGAACACTGCGCCAGCAGGGCGCATGGCCCCATCCCTCCTGGGTGCAGCGGGGAAAACCCATGTTCCTCCCAGGGGTCCGTCACCGGGTTCCGTTTGGCATTGGCCGGAAAAAGGCCCCAAAATTCGTTTTCTTGCTGCATGACGCGGAGCATTTTTCCCCCCCCTGTGTGACTTCGTTCGCCGGGGCAAGCTAGGTGTAGAACGCTTGACACCCGTGCCCAAACACAGGGGTATAAAATGGAGCAGTATTTTTGTGGAGGCGGGAGTTGGTGGTGGTGGGGAAAAAAAAGGAGGGAGGGGGACTTTTGGCCCCAAGGAGCGGGCTTTTTTGCAACTTTGGGGGAAAAAAAGGGGCGTCTCCGGGCCCAAAAGTTTTTGGTGTGCCGGGGCGGGAAGCAAAAATTAAACCCAGTGGGCCAAAAAGCCCATTACTGGCCCTAAACCCAAATTTACAGTTTCCAAGACTCCGCGCGGGCCGTGCCCTTTTGGAAAAAACCCCGATAAGCCAAGGACTGACCCCCCTTTTTTGTTCTACATATTTAGGGAATTTCGGTACGGGCCTTTTTTGGGAAAAAAAAAATTTAACGGTTTGGAACTCTCCACTGGCCCGGCACAAGCCATAGTTCTCTGAAGGGTGCTGACCCAAACCAAATTTTGGGGGAAAGGGAGGGATTTCAGAACCAACAACTTGGACAGGGCAGGGTCAGCGCTGCACCTTGGGATGGTTGGAAAACCCAAACTTTGTCTCTTTACAAACGCCTCCGAACGACTGCTGGCCCATGAGTGCGAGGAGCGGGGAGCACTGGACCGGGAAAATGATGTCAAAGAAAAAAACAGCTCCCTTTTCTGCAAGGGGGGTGGAGCCTTTACTGGCTGAAATGGCCGCGGCCACTTTGGGCCCCTGCTGCTGCTGCAGCGGCAGGATGGGCCACCACACCCAGGCCAAAAATTTTTTCCCAGGCCACCGGATTTGGGACGCTGCAAAGTTTTTGACGCCGGGGGCCCTTGTGCCAACGTTAGTCCCTGGCCCCCGCTTTTTCTTTCTGCCCACAAAAATTCACATATACCCCAAAAAAGGCTCCTCCTTTTCTTCCAAAAAACTGCCACACCCCCCGAGTTTTGCTGATTTTAACCCCCCAAAGCTCCCCCACCCGGGGTGACTAACTGCCGCCGCTGCCCCTTTTGCTGAGCCCCTTCCCCCTAAATGTCTTGGACCTCGAAGCGGGTTTTCTAAACCCCCTGGCCGCTTGGGTCCCGACCTCACAAATGCTGCTAAACCCTGGGTGAAATCACGGGCCCCACAACCCCCCTTTTCCCGGGTGCGCCGCTGCCTGACCCCGCAAGCCCGACGGGCCCCCTTTTCCTGACGATGTGAACCCTTGCTTCACCCTGCCCCCCAAGTCGGTCCCCCTAACAAAAAAACATCTATTTTTGTTCATCGTCACTACTGTCCTCATCACCGGGCTTGGGAAGCCGAGGCTTACCTCTCACCAAAATGAAACCCCCCATTTCCCCCCCACAACTATACTTTTTTTCCGCCTACGCAAAAAAGCTTGGGGTAAATTTGGGCCCCCTTTTTTTTCGCTGCCCCCCATAGCTGCTGACTGCCCCCTCAAATTGGGTTTATGACCCGCTATATAGTGGCCCCGAGCCCCCGACCCCCATAGAGAAACCCTTTCTGAGGGAACTGGGTGGGAACCGAGGCGGGGTGAAGGGCATTTAGGGCCGCTGACCCCCTCCCGGGCCCTGGGAAAAAAGTGTTGTGTCTAGGGGTTTTCCCCCCAAATCCCTTTGGGTGGGGTTGTCAGATGTTTATCTGGGAGGGAAAAGGGAATTTAAACCCAGTCAACCAAAACAAAAAACCCTTGGGTTTTCTGAACAACACAAAGGCCGGAAAATGACAGGGGAGTTGTGGCCCCACACCGAGTGACCCCCGCTGCGAAAGTTTCCCCGGGTGTGTTGGGACCTGGGCCCGTTTCAGAAATGTTTTGGCCACTGCCACTCGCAGTTGCAGACCTGCCACCTTTTCTGGCGGGCCTAACGGTTTTTTTCTAAAATGTTTCAGACACTGTTTTGATGAAGCATCTGAAAATGAAAAATATAAAACCCCCCTTTTTTTTACTCCAAATGAACCCATAAAAAAGCTTGGGGAACCCCTTTGGGTATAAAATTTCGCTCCACAAATGGGGAGGAAAAAAATTTAATTTTATGTGTCCCCTTTTCAAGCACTGGTGTTTTACAAATGTAAAAGAAAAAACCGGCTTAATTAACCCCTTCCCCTTTTGGGAAAAAATGCTACAAGAAAAATGAAATATTTCGGGGGTTGAAAAAGACGGTTTTTTTGCACACAACAGCAAAACAACCTTAATTAACCCCTGGATGTAAATTGGCGCAATAGAATGGCCACCACCAAAATAGTAGCTTTTTTACGTTTTACAATTGCGTGTTTTCTACGCCACACAACAAAAAAGATACTTGGGAATTTGCCTTTGCTTGGAATTAGGCTACAAAAAAATATAAATATATTTGGGGTTTTAAAAATAAAGGTTTATTTTTGTCAGCCCCACCAGCAAAAAAAACCCCTTAAAATTTAACCCCGGATGTAAATTGCGCCAAAAAATTGAGCCCCACAAACTATACTTTTTAGCGTGTTTTCAATTGGTGTTTTCTACGCCACACAACAAGAGATACCCGTTGAAATTTGCCTTTTCTTTTTGGGAATTTGGGTTTCCAAAAAAAAAATTTTTATAATTTTTGGGCCCCGGGAAAAAAACGGTTTTTTTTTGACCACAAACCACAAAAAAAACGCTTAATTTTAAACCCCCGGAAGTAAATTCCCCCCAAAGAAAAGGAAACCCACAAAAATAGTAGCCTTTTTACGTGTTAAAAAATTTCGTGTTTTCTACGCCACACAACAAGAAATACAGTTTAATTAGCCTTTGCTTGTGAATTAGGCTACCAAAAAAAAAATATTAAAATATTTGGCGTTGAAAAAGACGGTTTTTTTTGTCAGCCCCACCAGCAAAAAAAACGCTTAAATTTAAACCCCGGAAAGTAAAAAAACGCCAAAAAAAATTTAGCCCCACCAAAATAGAAACTTTGTACGTGTTACAATTGCGTGTTTTCTAAACCCCCACAACAAGAGATACATTTTTAAATTTCCTTTTGGGTTGTGAAATTTGGCTACCAAAAAAAAATTATATAATTTTGGGGGGGTTTAAAAAGACGTTTTATTTTTGGGCAGCACACCACAAAAAAACGCGTAAATTTAAACCCCGGATGTAAAAATTTCGCCAAAAAAATTGACCGCACAAACTAGTAGCTTTGTAGCGGGGGTTTTCAATTGCCCTGTTTTTTTTAAAGCCACACAACAAAGATACAGTTTTTTAATTAGCCTTTTTCTTGTGAAAAAAGGCACCAAAAAAAAAAATAAAAATTTGGCGTTTGAAAAAACGGGGGGTTTTATTTTTTGTCAGGGGGACACCACCCAAAAAAACCCCTTAATTAACCCCTGGATGTAAAATTTTCGCCCAAAAAATTGAGCCGCACAAACTAGTAGCTTTGAAGCGTTTTACAAATTTCTGTTTTCTTTCGCCACACAACAAGAGATTCAGTTGTAATTAGCCTTTTGCTTGTGAAATTAGGGTACCAAAAAAAAATAAATATATTTGGGTTTGAAAAAGAAAGGTTTATTTTTGTCACACCACCCAAAACAACGCTTAATTTAAACCCCCGGGTGTAAATTGGGGGCCCCAAAAAATTGAGCCGCACAAAAATAGGGAGCTTTGTTTCGTGTTACAAATTTCGTGTTTTTTTACGCCACAACAACCCAAAATAAAAAGTTTAATTAGCCTTTGGGTTTTGGGAAATTTGGGTACCAAAAAAATATATATAATTTTGGCGTTGAAAAAGACGGTTTATTTTTGTCACACACCAGCAAAAAAAAACGCTTAATTAAACCCCCGGATGTAAATTGCGCCAAAGAATTGAGGGGACCCTACAAAAATAAAATAGCTTTGTAGCGGGGTTACAATTTCGTGTTTTCTACGCCACAAAAACAAGAGATAAGTTGTAAATTTGCCTTTGCTTTTTAATTTAAAGGGTACCAAAAAAAAAAATATATAATTGGCGTTAAAAAAGAAAAACGGTTTATTTTTGTCACACACCACAAAACAAAAACCCTTTAAATTTAAACCCCCGGATGTAAATGCCCAAAGAAAAGAGCCCCACAAACTAGAAACTTTTTTAGCGGTGTTACAATTGCGTGTTTTTTCTAACGCCCCCAAAAAACAAGAGAAAAACAGGTTTTTAATTTTGCCCATGCTTGTGAATTAGGCACCAAAAAAATATAAATAAATTTTGGGGGTTGAAAAAGACGGGTTTATTTTTTTCAGCACACCAGCAAAACAACGCTTTAAATTTAAACCCCCGGAAGTAAAAAGCCCCCAAAGAATTTAGCCCCACCCAAAATAGAGCTTTGTAGCGTGTTACCAAAAAGTGTTTTCTACCCCCACACAACAAGAGAAAAACAGTTTAATTAGCCTTTCATGTGGGAAATTTGGCTACCCAAAAAAAAAAAAAATATATTTGGGGTTAAAAAGACGGTTTATTTTTGTCAGGGACCCCCGCAAAAAAACCTTAATTAACCCCCGGAAAGGGAAAAATTTTTGGGAATAAAATTTAGCAGCCAAAAAAAAAAGGGTTTTTGTAAATTTTAAAAAAGCTGTTTCTTTTAAATTTAATACAACAGGGAAATGGCTTTGATCCCACTTGGGAAAAATTGAATTTTATATGCACTTGCAGTGGAAAAGCACACGGATTTTTAGATCCAAACCCCAAAAAAACAGAAATAGAACATTCAAAAACAGTCTCTGAGACAAGCTGAGACACCCCACAAAAATCGCGGTAAAAAAAAATTTTTTCAAAAGCCAAACACCCGCAGCAGCACCTTCCCTATCATTTCAGTGAGAGGATTTTTAAACCCCACGGCGCGCTCGGGGGTTATATAGTGCGGTGACGTCCCCAGAATCCCCCCGGTTTTCTGATTGGCTTCATCCTGCACATGTCATTTCGGGCAAACCCTTTTCCCCCAAGTGCTTTCCCCCATGTACGCCAATGCTTTGGGGCCCCTTTTATCAAACAAAAGCCCCCTTCCCAACCCGAAAGTTTCCCCAAATTTTTACTTCGTTTCCCAAAACCCAAGTTTTTCCGAAATTCTAAAAGAATTCCACTTCGTTAGAATCAAATTTGCCCATCTCTGACTGGTTCTTTGAAGGCCCCGGGCGGACCGAAGCCAATTCCGGTTTTTTGGCCCCCGGGTTTATCCGGGTAAATTTGCGGGGGGTTGGGGTGTTTTTTGGGAGCGGGGAAATTTTAAAGTTGATAAAATCCTTTCCTATGGGTTTTTCCTAAAATTGCCTACTTTTAGGCCTTTTTAGCACATTTTGGAGTTGGGGATTTTGGGAAAGTGTCTGGGTTGGGTTCCATTATCCCTTACCTGGAAAATTTTTTTCTGCGTGGGGGCCCGCTGGGTCTCCTTAAAGTGGGGCTTTGCTTCAGGGAATGATTTTTGGGGGGCAAGGGGCTTTGGGGGGCCGTTAGCAAACGGATAAGAAAGGAAAGGGGCCCGGGACTTGTCTTGATTTTTTGGGGAAATTTTCTCGATTTTTCCCTGCGGATGGGGTGCGATTGCCTGAGGGCAAGTTGGAAGGGGTTTAAAAAAGTGAGGTCCGGAGAGCGCAGGGCCTACGGAAAAATTCACTCGAACCTTTCAATCCCCTTTTGGGGAAACCCTTAAAATTTTTTCCCGCCGGATCATGCCCCCTTGGGGGGGGTTTTTTGGGGGCGGGTTTTTGGGAGGGGCAACGGCTGGGGGTTGATTTGGCCCCATCAAATTTTAAAACGACCAAAAAGGCAGCATCGGGAATTAATTTTGGGAAATGGTCGGGTTTTTTTTTTGACAATAACCAATTGGGGGTTCCATAATTTTTGGGGGGAGAGGGTCCCCAAAAGCGAGATAGACATAAATTTCAGATTTGTCGGGCAGCACGGGGTTTGGGCAATTTTTGGGGCACCTGGTTTTGGGGGCTCCTTTTGGGCCGGGGGAGAAAGGGGGTTTTCGATCATTTCGCAAATTTTGGGTTTTTTTAGAACTTTTTCCCATTGTGGTGGCCGTTGGGAAATTTGGGGAGAACGGTTTTTTGAAATAGGGAAAAATTCCCTTTTTTTTGTGACAATTTTGGGGGGGGTACAAGCCAAAAACAGCTTGTTTGGCCTCTTCCCCTCCAGTGGTCAGGGGTTTTTAAGGCTACTAGTTAAAAGAAGTTTTTCTGTCGTTGAATTCTTGGGGGCGAGCGGAGCATGGGCCAGGGGGTTTCAAAACCCTTTCTATTCTCTTTTTTTCCGGGGTTTCAGTGGGATTTTGCTTCAGGAAAGGGTTTGGCCGTCGGCAGCGGAAAATCGGGAGGAGTGTCCCATCATTTTTTGGGCCGTGGGCCCTTCAGAAACGGGAGCTTGAATTTGACTTCCCTTTTGGGGGGTAACACCTGGGCTGCTTATGAAAACAGCCTGGGGCTTAAAGGTCAAATGGGTACGGCAAATTTTTGGGTGGTCCCTGGAAGAGGGTCAGGTGGGGGGGATTTTCGTTGGGTTCAAAGCGTGGTGGGCCCTTAGGAAGGGTTTGGGCGGGCCTCCAAAGGGGGTTTTCCCAAAAATAAAGTCTGGGGTTTTGGGGGGTTTGGGGTTTTTGGATCCCAGGATTCGGGGTTTTGGGCAAAGGAGTTTGGGGGTTTTCCGAGCGTTGAGGGGTTAAAAGGAGGGGTAGCAGGTCCGGATTTGAGGGGGTCCCCGTAGTGTTTCAGTTTTCGGGGCGAAAATTGGGGTTCGAGCTAGGGCGAGTGGCCACGTCGGGTTTTTGGGGGGGTTGGCCTTGGGTTCCCGGTTGGGGCCCTTTTCCTTACGTTTTTTTTTAGCTCTTTTGAAAAAAGAGAGCTGGTGTCCCCTATTTGGGGGCAGAGAGGGGGGATTTCAGGGGCTTTATGTAATGGAACAAGGGGGGGCGGTTTCATTTTTGCATCCGCAGATCCCAAAAACCCCAAACCCGATGGGAAAAGGGGGGAAATGGGTGGGGGGGTTACAACCGGTCCCGGGCGCTTTAATGTGCCCGGGGGAGTTTTTTGGGGGGTTTTTCCCGGGGTTTTGCGGAGGGGTCA
>JAODAL010022764.1:0-64046 GCA_025379985.1 Phyllomedusa bahiana
GGTTTGGAGGTGGTAACAAAGTTTGCCAAGGCACCCATTAGGTTTCTGCCACCTTGCCTCCCGCCGAAAACGCCTACTTGGCACCACGCTGCCCCGTCGCTGAGTTTTCCCCCCGTGCATTTGGAACGTGAACAGCCAACAGATGCTCCATTGATCAACAGCAAGTCCCATTTCCTGCTTTTTTACTCCTATTTGGGGGGGTGGAAGAAAGGCTGAGTTTTTTTTGTCCCGGGGGATCCGGGAGGGGGCCCACCCAAACTTTGGGTTCCCTTTTTGTGGCCTTAAGGCAGATCAGTTGGGGGAAAAGGGAGCATCCAACACCAAGGAAGATGGACCCGATTTCCCCAAGCCTCTGGGTCAGGGGCACAGCAAACTGATCTTCCCCCTTCCTCCTCCCCTCAAATTCCGCCAACCTCTTTCCAAGGCAGGGACTCGGTAACACGTGCTAGGAAACCCCCCCCCTCCCCCCCTCCCCCTCCCTCCGGCACGCTTCAACACAGCCCTGACTTCCCTGAGATTTTTACCCTGAACTATGCGCCCCTTGCACTAGCTCTCCCCCGAACCACTGCCTAAAAAGAAAAAACGTTGGGCCTTGTGGATTTGAGGGAGAAAAAGGTTTCTGTGTCCGCCCCTCCTCCTCCTTGCGGCGGACCTTTTTTTTTTCAGGTGCCCAAACGTTTGTTCCAGAACTAAGATCACCAAAGTTCATGTGACAAGGCATTGTCCGCACTGACCATTTTTGGGGCTTTTTCAAAACAGGAAAGGATGGTGCAGAGCCCTTTCACCTGCCTCCACTCTCGGTGGCTCAACACCCCCAGGCCGCACCGCTGCTTGTCAGCCCAAGTTTCACTTCGTAGCTAATGGCATTGCCTGTGCCCAAACGCTGGACATTGGGGTGGAATTCCACGTGTTCCACGTCAACAATGAGACGGATGACGGGAGGCCGAGCTGATGCTGCAACACAGCCATGCGGTGACGAAGCAGGTGCGAATGCGGAAGTGCGAACTCGGACCTCGAGCCTTCTTCAGCAGGCAGTCCAACCCGGTAGCTCTTTAGAAATTCCTGGACGACCAGGTTCATAACATGTGCCAGGCAAGGGGATGTGCTCCAGCCTACCGATCTTAAGGGCAGCCAGCAGATTTCGCCCGTATCACACACCACCTTGCCTGGCACAAGGTTCTTGTCACCCAGCCAGCGCTCGGTCCTCTTGCGGAGAGCCGTCCACAGCTCCTGACCTGTGTGTGGACGGTTTCCAAGACAAAATTAATTTCAACACGGCCTGGTTTCTCTGGCAAGTGATGCCACCAGAGGACCTTGGGGGGAAAGAACCCTGAAACCATCCCTGCGGTTTTGAAGAGCGTGCGCCGACCCTGAGAGCCACCGTCACCCCCAGGGACATCCCCCCACTCACCCATGAGCTGTCACAGAGATATAGTGGCCATGCCGGGTACTTACTAGTCCATGTGTCGGTGGTCAGATGGACTTTTCCCGGCCACAGATGCAGAAAACCCGCGCTTGAAATTTTAGATGACACTTGGCTGGCCGGGGCAGGGACGGCTTTCTGGCAAAAAAAATGCCTGCTCAGCATCTGGTATTGGGGCAGGCAAGGGCCATGATGTGGCGGAACCCATCGTGTCCACCAGACGGAATGGCAACATTTCCAAGGCCAAAAACCTGGCAATGCCGACATTCAGGCTTTTGGCTTTGGGATGGTTTGGGTTAAAGTGTTTTTTCTGCTCCCAAACCTGGAAGACAGAAGGCTGGCTGCTAGACTGGCTGCTGTACGGCGTGCAGGTCGTCAAACTGGCGGAAGGAGAAGGGTAGGATGGGTCCTGGGGTACCGGGCCGACGGCGGAGGCTGATCCCTGATCATGAATCTGAAAGACAAGGGCAGCTGAGGAAAGCTTGGTGGTGGCGGAGGAGGCAGAGACAGAGGGTGTGACAGTGGTTGGAGGCCCGGCGTCGTCCCGGCCTTTTTTGGCCAAATGTTGCCTCCATTTCAAGCATTCTTTGCTGCATGTGACTAGACATGTTGGTGGTGGTTAACCACCTAAGGTTCTTGCCTCTACTTATGCGTTTACGGGAAAGCGGCATATGACATCCCCTGGGTGAATCAAAGGCTTTTGGTCAAAGAAGCCCAGGCTTGAGAGGTCCTGGATCTTTTTTGATGGCGATAAGCGAGGAGGGGGGTTTGCCTGACCATGGCTGCGAATCATTCAGGGGACTTCTGCGACCGCCCCTCCCTTTTAGCGGTGGAACCCACAAACTACCCCATAGTCCCCCTCCTCCCAGTGATGAAGCGCCGCAAGCAAATTCTCTGAAAAGACACTTTGGGATCCGAAATGTCGCATCATCACAAAAACACAGGTACTTCGTCGTCCTGACTTTCTGCACCCAGGACCGGGCTACAACAAGAGGGCTCAAGGCTTTCCCGACCCCCCGGGGATTTTTGCCATTGCCCGGGTTTCCTTCACCTCTTCTGATGGATCAGTAATGGGCGTCAGACAGAGAAAATCATCCTCTTGGCCCAAACTTTAACAGCCTTCTGCCCCCAAACCGCATTTTTGTCATCAAAGGCTTCAAAAAATGGATTATCCACAGGGTGGGTACACGAATTGACTTTAGGCTGCTTCATTTGGACGATGCGGGGTGAGCTGATGACGACATTTGTGCCGTGACTGGGAGACGAGGAGGTAAGCCGGATGCGGGTTGCTTTACCACTAAAAGGACAGTTTGGGCGACGCTGTTCGTTTTCGAGATTCCAGGGCCCGACCCCGATGAAGGCTGATGGCCGCAACGATGATCCCCTGGGATGCGTTTTCGCCAGCACTGGAAGGACACCTTTTTCTCGACCTCTACCCCCCTGTTCTACCCCCCCCTTTGCTCGCTACCCCCGAATTTGCCCAGTTCAAAATATAAAAATTTGAAAGGTAGGAGAGTTTTGGAAAGTCTCTTATTAAAAGACCAAATCACAGCTATTTTCAAAACCCCCAAATCAAAACAAAATTTCTGGATTCAAACATAACTGCAAAATAATCTATCAACAAAGCTGGCCCCGCGCCAAAGTCAAAAAACACGTATCTGTAATGTTTTCGGATAAAAAAAGGAATGTTTGGCACCTATCAATTCACCTGTGGTGACTAAAAAATTGCAGTAACTCACATTTAAGTGCAAGGGCCTCAATGAACAAAGCTGTAGTGCGCCAAAGTCAAAAAAACACGTATCTGAAAATTATTCGGATATTACAAGGTATTTTTGGCACCTATCAACCTGTGCTGACTTGCGGATTCTAATTTAAAGTACAAGGTGGATATATCAACAAATTGGAATGGGCAAAATTGAAAATGAACACCTATCTTGAAATGTATACTGATAATTAAAGTGGAGTTTTGCACCTAACAAAGAAAACCTGCAGTTACTAGAAAAAATTGTGTTAATCCTATAAGTTCAGGCTGCCCAATATCCAGGAAATATTTCAATAGAAAACTGTTAATAATAAAGCAAATTGCAATGTCTACACTAAGTCTTGGTGAACTTTATCCAGTGTTCTTTATAGAGCTTGTCTGTGTTCCCCCCGCGGGGGCCCCCCCTCCGCTCCCCCCCCGGGACTTTTCTGCAGTAGATGCTGCTTTAAAATTCTCTACCTAACTATATAAAATCTTTCCAATCCTAACTAACTAAATTGTAAGGATCACAGCTAATAGTAGGGGTTTTCTCTTGTGAAAAATATAATAATTTTCGCTGATCTGTTTGGACACAAGCAGAGCGCACGTCCTTCTGCTCTGAGATGCTGAGAGACACTGAGGCTGAACAGGAAACGCTGTTCTATGTAAAACGAGGTCATGTGATTTTTCCAGTCAATCGCAACCATACACATCCCAGTCATGACGTCGCACACACATCTCACCCTGCTCTATTCTGTAATCTGATTTGCTGGCCGCCAAAATTACAGGAAGCGCCGAAAAAGGCGCGATCTTAATAGATGGTGCACAGATTTTAACCTAAATTATCGCATGATCTAAAAAATCCGATCACCATAAAAACTGTGCCGATTTCAACTTTGTCGATAATAATCGCTCAACACTAATCGCCATAGTCTGAGAGCAATAACTTTTTCATTTTTCTGTGTACAGGGTTGTGTATGGACTTGTTTATTGTGGGATGAGTTGATTTTATTTTTATCATTTTTGGGGAGACAAGGATTTTTGACCGCTTTTAAATCCATTTTTTGGAAGGCAGGATGAAGAAAATACTGCAATCCTATTCAGTACAGGATACAATATAAACTCATCACACTCACCCATAAAGCTCTCCACAGCGCTGCACCCCCCTACATCTCCTCCCTTATCTCTGTCTACCACCCTACCCGGTCTCTCCGCTTGGAGGATGATCTTAGACTACATTCCTCAGTCATCCGAACCTCCCATGCCCGCCTCCAAGACTTTTCACGGGCGGCACCAGTTCTCTGGAACATAGTACCATGGGCGATCAGGCACACTCACAACGCTCATAGTTTTAAAAGGGCTCTGAGAATACATTTTCTCAGTCTGGCCTACCAGAATCCCTAATTGCTAACCTCCCCTCCCCACTCTCTAGTGCACACATTTCTGTCACTCTCTACAATTCAGCATTTATCTGTATATAAATGTACTGTTTGGGTGACAGGTCCATCCGAATTCTACATAAACCACCCCATATTTATGTCACATGGCTGGACCATTGTAAACCTAGCACTTCTTACCCTTCATCTCATCCTACATCCTAATAGATTGTAAGCTCTTGCGAGCAGGGCCCTCACACCTTGTGTCTCATCTGTAATTAGCTTTTCATTGTGTAATGTATTTATTTTTGTCTGTACATGCTCCCGTCAAATTGTAAAGTGCTTCGGAATATGTTGGCGCTATATAAATAAAGATTATTATTATTATAATCCTAGTAGTGATTTTTATTTTTAACAACATTTACCATGCAGCATACGTGAAAAGATAGTTTTACTCTGTAGGTTGATACAATTATGGCAACACCCAATTTATATAGTTTTTTTTTATGCTGAAGCACTTTAAAAATAAGTGTTTTTGTTATGTAAAGCAATATTTATGCATCGCTATATTCTGATAGCCATAACTTTTTTATGTTTTCGTATAGGAAGCTGTGTAAGGGCTTTTGTTTGTGGGATGAACTAACGTTTTCATTGGTATCACTTTGACATTTTTATATGCATTTTTGGTCGCTTATTATTCAATTTCATGTGCTGAAGGATAAACGAAAATCACAATTCTGTGACAGTTTTTCTTTTTCAGCATTCACCATGTGAGTTAATAAACATGATAGATTTATAGGGTAGGTCATTACACGTGGCATTACCAAATTTTTTATCTTTTTGGGGGCGACGGGCGTTTGTAAAAGGGAAAAGGGCGGTGTATGTCTTTTTTTATTTTTTTTGTGTGTGTTTTGGGTTTTTTCCTAACCTTAAACTTAACCCAAACTGTAGTTTTTTTTTTACTGATTTGTAAGGATTAATTTACCAACACACAGCGCTTCTGGTCCGGCAATGTCACATTTGGACCGTAAGTGACATTGCACCAAAAATCCCTAGCTTTGTAAGTTTACGCCCCTTTTGTATTCACTCCTACACGACTTGAACATAAGCTTACATCAAACGTCAGGAAGGGGTTAAAAAATAAAAAAAAAATATTTTTAATTTTTGGCTGCAGCACTATTTTCTGCAACCAATACCTTTTTTTTTTTTTTTACAATGTATGAACCTGAGTGAAGGCTCATTTTTTGAAGGTTGATATATACTTTTTATTACTATTTTGGGATAAATGCATATTTTTGATTGCTTTGAGTTAAAATTTTTTGGGGATATCAAATTACCAAACAGAATTTTGGTGTTGAGATTTTTTTTTTTTTACTGTGTTCACCATACAGCATAAATAATGTGATATTTTCATACACATTATTTGTAACGTTTTTATTAATTTTATTGTTTTTTGTAAATTTTTTTACATTTTTCTTTTGCTATATTTAGCCCCCTTTAGGGTAATTGACCACTAGGGGGCATGATCACACTGTTCTGCAATAATAAGATATTGCAGGAGAGTTTACAAATATGACAACATGGCAGCCATGGAGGCCTTCTTGACAACTACATGGCACCCCGCAATTTTGTTGTGGGAGAGATGGAGAGCAATCGGACACCAGAATGATGTGCAGCGCTGTTCCTTAATCCATTGGATTCCACTGCCCCAATTTGTTGCAGCATTTAATGGGCTAAAGGGTCAGGATCAGAGTTATCTCTGTTTTTGGGCAATACACTATGTGGAAATCCCTAAAGAAGCATTTATGCTATCTATCATACATGAAAAAACTTTGAGACTCTCGGTTCACATATTTTGATCAAAAGATGTTTAAGCTGCCCACGACTTTCAACGTGATCTCAAAATCGGGCAGTCCTATGCTATCTTTACCTCTCAATCGAGCCAATCTGGCCTCTCACTGGGTCAACCGACCTCCATTATTCAGAGAGAAAAAATAAAAAACCACCCTACCTTCAGGCTGCACTTCTTATGACAGCCTGTGAGAGTGGGCGGGGACAGAAACCCAAAATGGAAGCACCCCTTCCTTCCCATATAGGTTAAAATCAATGTACACCAAGTATAAAATAGTATATTATTTTTTCTCTCTGAATAATGGAGGTCGGTTGACCCAGTGAGAGGCCAGATTGGCTCGATTGAGAGGTAAAGATAGCATAGGACTGCCCGATTTTGAGATCACGTTGAAAGTCGTGGGCAGCTTAAACATCTTTTGATCAAAATATGTGAACCGAGAGTCTCAAAATATCTCTATTTTTGGACACTAGAGGCAGGTCTCAGCTGTAGTTAACAGCCATTTCCATGACAACATGCATTGTTAAAGGGTTAAATCACAGAATTAAACTTGCAAAATATCTCACTATGCTTTACTTTAAGGACTGATTTCTTCTAGCATCCCTCAGCAAAAATTATTTTCTTTATTTCAAAGGTCTTTAGAAACAAATACACGTAATGTTTCCGCCTATATACTTGACAGTGGGACAATATTTAAGAGAAGTGCACTAGTTACACACTACTTTTCAATAAATTAGTTTTGCAGCATAGTGTACAAGAAAGTAGTCAAGAGGTGCTAAAAATTAAGAAAAATAAAATGAAAATTTTAAAAATAAAAGGAAAATGTGAAGTTCATAACACCCCACTTTATCTATTTACATATAAAAAAGTCAATCAGTTTAGCTACATAATAACACAAGTATAAACTTATCCTTGTGTCCACTTCTAGTAATGACTATTCATACCAGCTAAGGCTTTGTTCGTCATTCACGCTTAACCAAGTTGCCACAACTTTGCAGGATTTGTTTTCACGTAGAAAACATATGATTTCTAATGGAATGTGTCAGACTTCTGGTATTCTTGACAACAATAACTATGCAGACTTGGTTTTAGGCTAGGTTTACTACATTTGATTTGGAACCATCAAACCTATGCATATGTTTTTCCATGCAGTTGAATGTGTGTTTCACTAACAGTGGACTGTGCTTTTTACTACAGTTAATGTAAAGTTATACAAACATTTCAAAGCTAAATGAATGCCAAAATGTTTACCAAAATCAATTGTCCAATGCATTTCTAAATTTATAGCCTAAATGAGGTGCAAGCACAAGCGCAACAAGTATGAAAACTGACGCAGACTAGTCAGTCACACTTTTTAGGTAAGTGTAACACTTGTCAGTATGTATGAAAGTACCCCACAGCACTTTATAAATGTTTCTGGCTGTGAGACAAAGACATGCGCCAAAATGTGTACCAACATTTGCTCGCCAGTTTGGCTTTGGCATGGATTAGTATGACATTTGAGTCAAGACACATTTAAAAAAGTGTCTAATGTAGCGCAACACAGCCCGTAAGAAATGGTGCATACAAATCTGATGAGGGCGTTGCATGTGCGCTAGTTTTTGGCGAAAGAATTTTTAAAACTATGTCAGACAGAGGCAACGACAGGTTTTTGGGCACAAATCACATCAGAAAACTGGCGCAGCCTGTTCATACATGTCATGGAAAGGATTTTTATTACTAAATTTCTTCTCTAGGCTTTCTGAAAATATTACTTTCCTAGAAACGAATAGAGAAATGTTGTAGACTGATTACAGTATACCAATAATTTGCAACATCTTGAAAATAACTTACTCAAGTAACAAAGCAAAATTTGTCTGAGAAATGTAAATTTTCAAGGACAAGATTTTATTTGGCCAAAACCACACATATAAGTGCGCATACATTTACAGTTTCAATCAGCCGTGGTTGATTTATAATGACTTTCTACAATTTCCAGTAGCAAAAATTCCAAAAAATGTCAGCTTCATTCATTTGCCACATTGGGGTTCCTAATTTAAACTAAGACTGAACGTTTTTAATTTGTCCCAAGACGCTTTGGACTACACTAAAAAATAATATTTAATCACTCATTGCAATCATGGGCCTGACACTTTTGGCATCTTAGGCCCCTTACTAGGGAACAATTTATTGCTTTTATGTGAGTTTTGCTGCAGGGAAACATATCACTGGCAGGATGTTAAACAAAGAGCTGGTCTCTTTCTGTTCCATGTCTTTCCCAGGATCTTCAGTGTTAAACTATATGCAATTACCATCTTTATTCAGTGTCCAACAAGCTGTTGCATACATTACCAAAGTATTTTTTTCCAAAAGGTGTGATCTTTTAAACCAAAGGAATGATTATTGATGCAAAGTAGCTACCCCTTTTTTCTACAGCGCATTCTTCTAAGGTCAGTCTTGCCTCTAATCTCCTAGTGAAAGGGAACAATAAAAGGATTGTTGGAGCTGGAATGCTGTCAGTTCCTAGGAGGTTTGAACTTTATCATTTTCCTTCACTTTAAATAATCATTTATTTTTCTGCCCACACAATTTTCCCAATAGTGATGAATAAATCATAGCGTTTAGTACTATGCACTTGTTACATGAAATACAACACATGCACACATATATATATATATATGCTACATACACATATACATCTCTCTCACTCTCTCCTCTCTCTCTCTATATATATATATATATATATATAGCAGTGTAGAGTGCAATAATATGTATGAACCGGTCCTACTGCTGGAGTGTGTGTGTGTGTGTGTATATATATATATATAATATATATATATATATATATATATATTATATATATATATATACACACACACACGTGCAGTACATTTATACATATACCGTATATATTATTATATATATATATATATATATATATATACACACCTATACATATATATGTGTATTTATTTGTATGTATATATATATAATATATACGGTAAATGTATAAATGCACTGTATATATATGTGTATATATATAGAGTGAAGGAAATAATTATTTGATTCCTTGCTGATTTTGTAAGTTTGCCCACTGACAAAATAAAATCCAGAAAATCAGATGTGTAAATTAAATACATTTATTTGCATTTTGCTGAGAGAAATAAGTACTTGATCCCCTACCAACCATTAAGAGTTCTGGCTCCTACAGACCAGTTAGACGCTCCTAATCAACTCGTTACCTGCATTAAAGACAGCTGTTTTAAATAGTCACTTTTGTAATAGACTCCTGTCCATAGACTTAATTAATCGGTCAGACTCTAATCTCTACAACATGGGCAAGACCAAAGAGCTTTCTAAAGATGTCAGTGACAAGATCATAGACCTGCACAAAGCTGGAATGGGCTACAAAACCATATGTAAGACATTGGGTGAGAGAGACAACTGTTGGTGTAATAGCAAGAATATGGAAGAAATACAAAATGACTGTCAATCGACATTGATCTGGGGCAACATGCAAAATATGGGGTATCCTTGATCATGAGGAAGGTGAGAGATCAGCCTAAAACTACACAGAGGGTGGGGGGGACTTGTTAATGATCTCAAGGCAGCTGGGACCACAGTCACCAAGAAAACCATTGATAACACATTACGCCGTAGTGGTCAAGAAGGCACATGTGCAGGCCCATCTGAAGTTTGCCAATGAACACCTGGATGATTCTGTGAGTGACTGGGAGAAGGTGCTGTGGTCAGATGAGACAAAATTGAGCTCTTTGGCATTAACTCAACTCGCCGTGTTTGGAGGAAGAGAAATGCTGCCTATGACCCAAAGTACACCATCCCCACTGTCAAGCATTTAGGTGGAAATATTAGGTTTTGGGGATGTTTCTCTGCTGGGGACACAGGACTACTTCACCACATGAATGGAAAAATGGATGGAGCCATGTACCTTAAAATTCTGAGTGACAACCTCCTTCCCTCCACCAGGACATTAAAAATGGGTTATGGCTGGGTCTTCCAGCAAGACATGACCCAAAACATACAGCCAAGGCAACAAAGGAGCGGTTCAAAAAGAAGCACATTAAGGTCATGGAGTGGCCTAGCCAGTCTTCAGACCTTAAATCCCTTAGAAAACTTATGGTTGGAATTGAAGCTTCGAGTTGCCAAGCGACAACCTCAAAATCTTAATGATTTAGAGATGATCTGCCAAGAGGAGTGAACCTTGTAATTGGTTGTACAATTTTCCGACAATTACCAGCATCATTCAGATGAAACAGTCCTATCTAAATCCAAATTGCAACACTTTTCCAAATAAATTTAAGCCCAATATTAATTGACCAAAAGACTCTGCGGACTAAGTCTGCTGTGTAAAACCCAACTTTCCTGTATGTATAATTTTACCCAGTGTTAGGGGCGCCCTGATCAGTCCCTGGTTTACCCTGCTCACAGCAGAGCAACTGTTCTGGAAAGGACGAACCTGCACAGGAACCAATTCCAGAATAAACCCTGGCCAAAACAGGGAGCAGACAGATGGATGACAAGCAGTGCACAGACGCATCAGAAAACAGATGGACAATGGCATATGGGCCAAGGTAAAACGAGGAGAGCGCGCAGTATCGAATTAGAAAACAAGAATTACTGAGACATGAGCCAAATTTCAGAGCCAAAGAAATTCAAATAGCAATCCAAACAAACACAAAAGCCAGGTTACAAGAGAAATCACATGCAGAGAAGGAAAGCTAGGAAGAAGCTGAAATTTCCTGCCCCAGCTAGTTATTGGCCTAGGTGCTTAACCGATAGGGCACCCTACAGAATCCTGCCTGAGGCTGCAAACAGAACCGTAAGGGCATGTCCCAACGGCACAGGTCTTCAGCCGGATTTACAGACGGTTTTCAGATTTGAAAGAAATCTGTGAACCTGTTGTCAACCTTTTACATGGACTTGAATGGAAAATCCGTGCAGCAGTCCGGATGTTCCTCCGTCAGTCCAAAAAACATAGAACATGTTCATTCTTCTGCCCAGTTTTTGTGCAGAACATAAACATGTCGGTGCGAAGGGGGAGGGCTTGTATCTGCATACCGCAGAGAAAAGCCGTCTCCCTGCATGCCAAAAACAGACCAAATCCCGACCAGTATTTGGCCTGTCCCATGTAAACATGGCCTAAAGGGGCTGTAGCACAGTGCTGACAAACAGCTTAGCTGAGATGTATACTCCATCTAGTTTATTAGCACCCACAGACTTTAAATGGACCCACATTTTTGAGTAAGGTTTTCATAAGCCCTGTGCTTTTCATTTTGGTGGGTAATATGCATATTCAACTCACTAAGAAATATGTGCTATTTTTGTCAAGTTGGTTAACAAAAACAACTCAGTCAGAAAGCTGTAGACCTTCAAAGCTCACAGAAAAGCACTGCTCAGTGTTAGGCCTCAAACTAAGCAGCACAGTTTTGTATAGCTATAACCGGGCACCCATATGCTTTCTGTGATCTAATTGTGCCTTTGTGTGCAATGTTTAATAACCAGTAGAGGCAAAACATTTCACTGCTATGGGGCCCTTGTGTGAAGGCCTGGGAGAGGGAGATTTTCTACCTTTAGGGTGTTATCCTTTTACTGAAAACTAATCGGGACCACTTTGTTTATGGATGAAAAGTGATAAGTAAAGTCACTAAACTACAGAACTGGAAAAATTCAGTGAATGAAAGCTGCTATACTAAGGAAGACTTTTTCTAAACCACAGAGAATTGTTAACTGGTTCTTACTTACACGGTTAATTGAACTGAAAAATCAGCCTGAACAGAAAAAATTGGGGCAGCCGAGGTCAGAACTGACCAAACTGTGAGGGTTGAAAGTTGCAACCTCATCTAAACATCATCTATCAGTGAGGATTTTAACATGCTGTCTTAGACAATAGGCATTAGTGTAAGGGAAGGGTGTAATAAACCTCTTAGTTTTTGACACCAAGGCTGGAAGAAGGAGGAGGGTGTTGATTTGTGTGTTCATAGTGGCTCTACAGTGTACTCTTATACTCCCATAAGGCTTGTTAAACTATGTATGAAATGTTATTAGCGGTGCAGGTGGTATACTTGCCAACTTTGCCTATAAAAGAGGATACATCCCAAACTTTAACAAGATCAGAGAAATATCATACCCCAGACAATGGCAACACCCAGGAGACTGCAGGATTGGAAAAGGATTTTCTGAGACTTTTAAAAATTTCCCTACAACCTTATACTGTGCTAAAATAGAAAATTAACCCATACTTAACTTTACCATCACCACCGTTCCAGCACTGCCAAAATTCCAGTGTCCCCCCCAGTCCCTCACTGATGTCACGTTCATGAATCATATGATGGTGCATCCAATCACTGACCTCTGTCTTCACAAACTGTACATGCAGGCAAGTGACTGATAGCCAGCGTTTGGGACATAGCCGTTCTGTGTTTTAGAACACCTTATATCAGCATGATTTTGCTTTGTTGGCTTTTCCTGTTTATTCTATAAGCCGATAGGATTTTTCCATCTGCGCGTGCGTATTAAATGTTGTTTGCGCATGCGCACCTTATCTAACATTGCTGGCCAGCTTTCTGTTAGTGCACTAATGCAGTCTTTAATTTTGTAAGCCACAAAATATCTCTTCCGGCTTTCTGGAAACATGTGAGCGTCCCATTTTAGATATTTATATAACAGGTGAGTGTTCCTCTTGGTCATCATCATTTCATCTTCGTAGGACCATACACCATTTGGTCTGATGGCATTTGTATCTCCTTTTGGGTGTTAGATTTCACACCTTTATCATGCACCCAGTTATCTTGGTATTGTGAGTATATCGTTTGGATATTCTGTGGTACATACACTAGTATGGTATCTCTATCAAGTTATTTATTCAATGTATTTACATCCAAGAATGAATATTTATTGATAGATAGGAATACTGTTGATGATAATCTTCCTGATGAACCTCTTATATTGGAGGGGAAACGCATCGGATTATAGTGACTATCTGGTCTAGTTTGTATATCAATGATCTATTGATTTTTTGGTTGAATCTGTATACCAATAATCCATGTACAGTTGCTACACGTTGACTGGTGTACTTATTGTATTCTTTACCATTGTCTTTGTGAATTTAAGAGTCTGTATGATATGTTTCTTGTCTAGTCTGGTATTACTATTAGTCATTGTTGCTGATTGTTAATGTATATCAAGTGTCTGCAAGTTCTTTTGGTGTTGACCTGCCCCCTGGATTTATCATCTTTGGTCCTTAGGATTTGGACTAGGAATTTCAAAGGTTGGGTAGGAGGTTCCTGAGGGGCGCTGCCCTTCGCAGCGCGATAGCCTAGGGGGAGTATTTTTCTGTTTGCCTTTTTTATTTGTTATTTTTTCTTTTATATTATTGGTATTGAATAAAGGGATCCATGTTTGTGCTGTGACTCATTTTGAATTTGTAGTAAATCCTAGTTGTATTATCAAGTGGTTTTCCAAGCCATTTATGCTAAATTAGTTTTGTGTTTCTTACACTGAACACCGTAGAAGAAAAACATTCCAAATGCTAAAATTGTGTTTTTTTGGTCATTTCAAATTGGAATAAAAAAGAGAAAAAAAATGTGCATGTGTCACAAAATGATAAAAAATACACTACTGGTCACAAAAAATTAGATCTTGCTAAAGTTCAAATATTAAAGAAATGGCATTTCAACGAAAATTTTAAAAATAGAATAACCTCGGACGCAGAAGTGAACCAAGAATTTCAGTCATAAACATAATCTAGTCCATAATGTAACTCCACAATGTAAAAAACACATAAATTAATATAAGGTCTAGTAATTATTGTTTTTGCCACAATTAACTTAATTACATTTTTAAAAAATGACCCAGACAACTTCTTTAAACTATAGACCTTGCCACAAAACCACTGCCCATGTCTAAAAGCTGTTTAAAATGCATAATAAATTTGATATAAGGCTTGTGTTCCAGTATCGTGGCAACATTTCCATAGCAAATGTGTCCTATTATTGTGACATGCTAGCCACACACATGTAGGTGGCCACACACAGACACAAATAGCATATACATCTCCTGACAAGGTATTGTAAAATCATGTATTTTCTCAAAGCTGGTCGTCTCGCACCACTCATCATGTTGAGCCAAAGGGTGAGGAAGGGCACATCTGTATGTGGGAGACACACAGGTTTGCTATGACAGCTGTAATGAATCCATTTTTAAATCCTTAAAGATTCCAATGGCTTATAATGAAGTCTATCAGGTTTTTATCGGCTTCTGGTATTTATGCTGGCAGAAAAAAATGCTGAAGACTGTTATTCTTTTGTAAAATATTCAGAGCCACTGATAGTATGAGCATAACGTGATCAGCATCTTATACATATTTTGCATTCTGTACTGTGATATCATAGTGTGTTATTTGTATATATGAAACTACATTATGGTAACACATATTTATCCCAATACGATAACACTGCATGATGATAGCCTTTTGAAGAGTGTAATAACACATTTATTTTTGCTACCTCTGTAAAATGAAGGAAATGTACTAAATAGTAATATTTTTGTTTAAAAGATATCTGTAATGCAGAGGGGGCTTCGCGGGACCACCGCCAGTGATGATAGTTAAGCCACACCAGGGAGCTGAGTCTCCGGAGCCCCCGGTGTTCACCAGAGCCCGCCGCAAAGCAGGATGGACGTGCCACGACGTAAGGCTACCAGGTCGCTACCCCTGACGTGACTTGCTTGCGGCAGCGGACGGGGTAATACGTGGTACAGAATCGAGATCCAGAGACGTAGTCTGGGGCAGACAGGTGGTCAGGGCAGGCGGCAGAGGTTCGTGGTCAGAGATGGGCAGAAGGTCAGGGCAGGCGGCAACAGGCAAGGTCAGGAAACGTAAGCAAGCGGACTGGTACACGGGAAGACAAAACCGACTCTAGATACACACTAGGAACTCCAAACACACACCAACGAACTGGCAGCGAGTGTTGGAGGCGTGCACAATAAATAGGGTAAGCGACCGGCGATGGCCAATCACCGGCGCGCCGGCCCTTTCAATCCAGACCAGCCGTCGCGCGTGAGCCCTAAGCAGCGGGTACACGCGCAGCGGCTGTCAGAGCCAGACGGAGGAAGCACAGGAGCGGGGACTGGTGAGTACGGGGTTACCTGGGCTAGGGCAGAAGGACCAGGGCTGCGGGCAGCAGCGGCACCAGCGTCGGACCACATAGGAGCAGGGGGACGGCCGCTGGGGGCCGCGGCGCCGACCTTCCTGACAATATCTACAGTAAGAGAACTGAAACAAGATCTTTAAAGTGACCATTTTAAGCGAGCATAAGAGCAGGACTCCAGAGAAAATGTCACCTGTGAGTTACTGAATGTCACTTACTTTGTATTTAATCTGTGGCCATGTCACATCAGCAGTATTGAACTATAAGGTCTGCAGAATTTTAGTTTGTGAAACAACTCCCATCTTTCACTTGCTTTTATTAAGTCACACTACGAGCTGTAGTTTCACACGTTCTAAAATTTCTGTAACTGTGTTATCTTGACTTAGCATTCATCTCAGTGGGTACAGTGTGAAACATAATTTCTGGGACTTAGTGTTTAATCTAATTAATTTCTGGGATATGAGTGTGTGAAAAAGTTAATTTTATGGAGTTCACTGTCAATATAATTAATTTCAGTGGGTACAGTGTATAATGTAATTATATCCCATCTAGCTGTTTTCACTCTTCACAGCCTCATCATGCTCACACCTCTTTTGCAGGCTAGGGTAAATTTTACAGCAGTAATTGACAATTCAGCTCTGCTAGCTCCTATTCCTGGCTGAGCTTATCATAGGGATATTGGTGATGGAGAGATTATAATATAAACAATGGCCCTATTGAAACACGATGTCTAGTAATAAATATGAGCTAATAAAGCTGTAGTTGTTTTAAGAGGAAGTTTAAAATGAGAGAGAAAAACTTAGATTCTGGCAAGACAAACTGTTATGCTATGTCTACACATCAATTTGAAAATGCCGCCTAAAATCCGATGGCATTTTCTCATCACTGGACCATGCTGCACCGCCTTTTTTTTAGAGTTTTTTGTGCAAAAAAGGCGGTTGGATTTCGGATTCCTGGTGTCCCAGTACACGGGCGGCACAGGAATTCGATGGTGGTCCAGCAGGATACACATGTTCTATATTCCACTGGATCGTTTTAGTTTTAGGAAAGCCTCAGTAAAAAAATCCATGCTGTGTAGACTATAGCTTGTATTTTTTTATTGAGGGCTACACAGCACTGGGTACGGTCGGATTTTTGGTGGATTCAATATACTGAACCCGCTGAAAAAACCAACCTAAATCCCATTCTGTGTAGACATAGCCTTAGCTGCTGAGTGACTCTATTATCTTTGATATAATTACACATGAATGTGCTCTGCAGACCTGACAGGATGGTACAAGGCTGCTCCCAGGTCAGTAACTCTAAAGATTAAAGATTTCTCAGAAGGCAGATAAGATTAGAGAGTGAGAAGTTCTGTCCTGGTGAAAAGACCCAGCAGATAATAAAGTCTTCTACCCAGTCACTACTAGAGCAGAGAGAGGTGGTCAGTAACTAGAAAAACCTGTGTAAACAAGTAGAAGATAAGAATTGCTTTAACTCTAAAATGAAGCAGTATTGGAACAACAATGTACTGCATTTGCAAATCCTCTTTATTTACCGTTGCCACCATGCTTAGAGCTAATCAACGAGAGAAGAATGCCCATTTAATTCCACAGGGTACAGTGAATAATATCCATTGTTATAGGTGTACAGTATGTTTTAATTTTTTCCATGGCGCAACAGTGTGTGTCAACATTTTAGTGGGTACAATCAAAATTATTTTATTTAATAAGTGAAGCTCGTGGCATCAATATGTTCTGAGTGTACAGGGGTTTAGCTGCTCTTTAAATAAACAAAGTTTTTGACACTAAGAGGCGATTGTTTTACTACACACACAGGACCTACAGCAAAAGTGAGGAGCCAACAATATTTTGAAGACAAACCTGAAGAGGTGGAAAATAGCTGAAAGAAGTTATGGTGATCCGAATTAGCTATAGAAAAAAATGGAAGGACTCCAGAGCAGATGTCACTTATGAGTCACTGAAAGGTCTGCAGAATTTTCGTTTGCAAAACAGCTCCCAGCATACCCTTACTATTATTAGGTTATACTGGGAGCTGTAGTTTCATATGGTAACAATTTCTGAAGCTACAATACCCTGGCTTAACACTTGGTAAATTTGATTATTTAAATAAGAATTAGTTTCTGTGGCGCACTACACCACAGGTGTCCATTACATCAAGGAGGGAAACTGTTGTTAAAAATTTGAATCCAACCCCTTCATTAACCCAGCACTGCTTTAGATCAAATCCATAACAGCCCCACTTACTAGCTACAATGGGTTAGAGATAACACAGCTAAAAGTAATAGGCAAGTCCTGGTCGATGGTTGTAAAAACTAGCTAAGCCTCTGATATTGGCAGTTACATGTGAGGATATCAGTGTGTATAGTGAATGTATAAAAAGTCTATATCACAACAACAAATTTGACAGAAAGTTAACATAACTTTGTGCTGAAAAAAAATGTTTGATCCATAGTGGCCTGACATCAAAACTTAGAAGAGATTTAAAGTTTCTAATGCTAACACTTCTTGTCAGATACCTCCCGACCCCTTCAGATGTCTTTTAGATTCCATGTCTCAATAGTGAGATCTGGTTTATTGGCAAAATACTACACAATATAAGGCAGAATGATTTAATGTTGGCGAAGGGTAACTGGTGCCGGTTTTTTGGGACTATACAAAACTGCATTTTATTTCTCTCCTTCATAGAAGAGAAAATCTGTTACATTTACTGTGCACATAACATTTATTTTTACCTAACCACATGGATCTGATCATCTACAAATCCTTAAAATGTGTCTTATAATTTCATATGTTTCCATCTAATACTATAACTGCACAACGGCCACAAAGCCCATACCCCAGAACCAGTAATAGCCCCCCAAGTTGTCCCCTGCTGGCATTCCATCCTGTTCTTTAAATTATTTAGTTTTGTTACAATTATTTGAAGTCTCATGAATGTTTCCCATAATTTATTGCCAAGAATTTTCTTCTGATAGATTCAGAGATATGAGAGTCAATGGAGATATTTCCATTAGCTATATGTTAAAATATAGTCAAAAGAACTCAATTCAGCTTGTACATTCCTAACAGTCCTGTAAAATAGTGCTACAAGGAAGTCTGCATTGTTTTTCCTAGACTTCAAGTGTCACTAACCAAAGAAAAGGGCTATTCTACACTGAAACAGTCAAAAAAGGGCCCCAAAAGCGCCCTTTTTTTTCACGCGTTGTACAAAACCGCGGTTTTCTTCCTTTTTTTTCCCGACGTTACCCAACAATTGTATTCTATGGAAATGCAAGAAAACAAAAAGCGCTGGCATATTATACAAACATGTTTTATAAAAAGCGGTGCCGAAAGATGAGAGGAAAAAGAAAGAGCTTGTAGACAGCGCTCTTTTCCTATTTGCCTTTTAGGGGGCCGCAAAAAAGCGTATCTTGGCACTTTTAAAAAACGAAAAGGCCCAAATACAGGTAATCCTTTTCGTAGACATAGCCAAATTCTAGAAAAAAGAGGGAAAAGTTTTTTACCTGGTAGACTGTGAAATCATGAATGAGAAGGAGATAAAAATTAGGAGGATGGAGGGTGAGCTGAATTGTGGATCCATATGTAGATATACAATAATAAAAAAATTTGAAATTTTTTTAAACCCAAAATTTTCCCCAAAATGGCTTAAAAAAACCCCAAAAAAAATTAACCATTTATATTCCAGAAAAATTTATAGTAACCTAGTAAGATAAATGGTAAAATAAAGTTAGGCAATGGAAAGAAAAAGAAAGTAAAGGAAAAGGTTTATTTTTTTTGCAAAAGACCTTTTATGCAGTAATGATATTTTTATCCATTAGGGGTTGCAAAGTTTAAAGGCCATACCCTGGGGGTTTTCAGGGGTTAGTGTTGAGCGTTTTTTTAAACGACAAAGTTAAATCGGAAAGGTTTTTTTTGGTGATAAAAATTTTCCAATCATGCGAAAATTTAAAGGGGTTAAAAAATCGGGGGCATAAACTTTTAAGATGGGCCCCTCCTTTTTCGACGTTTCCCCTGAAAATTTTGGGGGCCAGAAAAATCAAAATTACAGAATAGAGAAAGGGGGGAGATGTGTTTCGACGTCATGACTGGGTGTTTTAAGGGTTTGCAAATTGCGGGAAAAAAACCACATGCCCTTTCTTTTACATAAACCAGGTTTCCTGTTTAAAGCCCAGTGTCTCTCAGCGTCTAAAAGGGGATGGACCTGCGTTCGGGCCTGGGGCCAAACAGTCAGCGAAATTATCTATTTCTGCACAGAGAAACCTCTACTATTAGCTGTGATCCTTCCAAATTAGTTAGATTTTGGATTTGGAAAAATTTTTTTGTATTAGCGTAGAAATTTTAAAAGCAGAAACTACCACTGTAAATACACGGCGTGGGACGGGTGAGGGGGGGGCCCCGCGGGCGAGACACAGACAAGCTCTATCTATAAAGAACACTGGATAAAGATCACCAGACTTAGTGTAGACATTGTAGTGGAATATCTTTATATATTAACAGTTTGCTATGAAATATTTCCAGGATATTTGGCACCTGAACATAAAATGTGGAAAAACATCATTCTAGTAACTGCAGGTCCTCTTTGTTTAGCTGCAAAACTCCACTTTTTAATATCAGTAAACAATTCAGATAGTGTTCAATTTTACCCATTACACCTGTGGACGTGTTGGATATATCCACCTTTGCACTTAAATAACAAAAAACCAGCAATACTGTAGTCAGCACAGATGTTTTCTGCCAAAAAATACCGTGTATCGTACGAAAACATCACTAGTTACGTTTTTTGACTTTTTGCGCACTGCCAGCACTGTTTTTCATCTTACGCAGCATCCACGCAAATCCTACAAAACAGCAATTCTATATTCACCACAGGTGCATTGAAAGGTGCAAAAAATACCGTTTATTATATCAAAACATCACAAGTTACGTGTTTTTTAACTTTATGCGCACCCCAGCACAGTCATTTGACGGCAGCATCTACTTAAATCTTAAAACAACATCAATTCTATATTCACCACAAGTGAAGATTGAAAGGTGGACAAAAAAATACAGTATATTATAAAAAATAACATATACGTGTTTTTTTTGGACTTTTGCCCAGTCCATATTTAGTTTATAGATCACCTGCAGTTTAATTTGAATCCAGCAATTTTGTTTTGATTAGAGGGATTTGAGAATAGCTGTGATTTGCTGTCTTTTAATAAAGACTTTCCCAAAACTATTCCATACCTTCTCAAATTTTATATTTCTGAACATGGAGCGAAATGCAAGGTGGTAAGCGAGCAAAGAGGTGGGGTAGCACAGGAGGTAGAGGTACGAGAGAAGGTGCTCCTTCCAGTGCTGGCGACAACACGCATGCCAGTGGATCGTCAGTTGCAGGACCGTCAGGCCTGTCATCCGCTCTGGTGTCCAGGGCCCTGTTGAATCTAAGTAACAGAACATCGCGCCAATCTGTCTTCAGTGTTAAATGCAAACCTGCATCAAGCAGTCTTACCTCCCTCGGTCCTCGTGCAGTCACGGCCACTAAATGACGTCAATCATCATCATCAGCAAACGTCCAACAAGAAGCAGCCCAAATGTCAACACGTGTACCCACCACTGTGGATAATCCAATTTCTGAAGACCGTCTTTTGAGGACAAAATTGCGGATGGGGTCAGAAAGGCATGTTTAAAAGACAAGAGGCCAAAAAGGATGATTTTCTCAGCTCTGACGCCCAGTTACGATCCATCAGAGAGGTGAAGGAAGCCGGGTCATATCGGCAAAAAATCCCGGGCGGCACCCGGCAACGCCTTGCAGTGCCCCTTCTTTTAGCCCGCAGCTTCTTGATGCAGAAAAGTTCCCATGACACCAAGTCACCTGTGTTGAGATGATGATATGACGATCATTCGAGATCCATCCTGGTCTATTTCCCGCAATTTGCTTGCGAGCAGCTGTCATCAGTGACGAGGAGGAAAGACTGATGGGGTAGTGTCAATACGGGTCCCCGCCAAAAAAGGTGAGAGCGGTCGTCAGAGTCCTGCTGATATGATTCCGCAGCCACGGTCAGCGCAAACCTCGCTTATCGCCGTCAAAAGGTCAGGACCTCTCAAGCCCTGGGCCTTCTTTGAGCAAGCCACTGAATCACCCAGCGATTCCATCTGCCGCCCTTTGCGAAAAACGCATAAGTAGAGTCAAGAACCTAAGATGGTTAACCACGCACCAACATGTCTAGTCACATGCAGCGAATGCATGATTTGAAATGGGAGGGAACACTTGGCCAAAAAAGGCCAGACCGACCCGGGCCTCCAACCACTGTGCACAATACCTCGGTCCTCCGCCTCCTCCTCCTCCCGCCGCCACCACCCAAGCGTTCCTCAGCTGCCGAAGTCCTCTCGGGGAGAGTCATGATCGGGATCAGCCTCCGCTTCAGCCTCCACCGTCGCCCGAGTACCACCAGCACCCACCAGAGACCCATCCTACCCCTTCTCGCTTCCGCCAGTTTGAACGACCTGCACACAGCCGTACCAGCGGCCATACTAGCAGCCAGCCTTCAGTCATCCAGGTTTGGGAGCAGAAGAAACACTTAACCCAAACCATACCCAAAGCCAAAAGCCTAATGTCGGCATTGCCAGGCTTTTGCCTTGGAAATGTTTGCCTTTCCGTCTGGTGGACACAGATGGGTTCCTCCACGTCATGATGGCCCCTCGCTTGCCGCCCAATTACCAGATGCCGATGCAGCAATTCTTTTCCAGAAAAGCGTCCCTGTAGCCCTGCCAGCCACGTTCCCATCTAAAATTTCAAGCCGCGTATGGTCCTGCATCTGTGTCCGGAAAAGTCCCATCTCACCACCGAAACATGGACTAGTAAGCCCGGCCAAGCCGCTATAGAAGTCTCTTGACAGCTCACTCTGGTGAGCTGGGTGGATGTTCTCTGGGGTGGCTCTCAGGCTCAGGCGCACGCTCCAAAACCGCAGGATTTGGTGGCAGGGCACTTGTGGCTCTTTCCCTCCAAGGTCCTCTGGTGGCATCACGTGCCCATAGACAAGCCGGGCCACACGGTGGGGGGGGGGGGGGGGGGGGGGGGGGGGCCACCAAGGCCAATGTTGAAATTAATCAGCTGCCTTGAGACCGTCCCACACAACAGGTCAGGAGCTGTGGACGGCTCTAAGCAAAACGAGACCCGAGCGCAGCTGGGTGACAAGAACCTTGTTCCAGTCAAGGTGGTGTGCGATAACGGGCGAAATCTGCTGGCCGCCCTTAAGAATCGGTAGGCTGGAGCACAACCCTTTGCCTGGCAACATGTCATGAACCCTGGTCGTCCATAAATATACTAAAGAGCTACCCGGGTCGGACTGCCTGCTGAAGAAGGCTCGAGGTCTGAGTTACGCAAACTTCCGCCTTCGCAAGACCCTGCTTCGTTCGCCACCTGGCTGCGTTGCAGCGTCAGCTTCGGCCTCCCCGTCAACACCATCTCATTGTTGACGTGCAAAACGCTTGAATTCCACCCTCCACATGCTCCAGCGATAAGTGGCACAGCGCAATTGCCATTACTCATTACGAAGTGACACATGGCCTGACAAGCAGTGGTACGGACCTCGGGGTTGTTGAAACCACCGAGAGTGGAGGCAGGTGAAAGAGCTCTCACCATCCTTGCCAAGTTTTGAAGAAGCCACCAAAATGGTCAGGCGGACAATGCCCTTGTCAGCATGAGTCATTGGGTGATCTTAGTCAGGAACGATCGTATGGACCTACTGAAACAACAGTTCCCGCCCAGCGACGGAGTATAGACGGAACACAGATGCGACACTGGAGGCCTTTCTCTCCGTCAATCCACAGCCCCGACAGTTTTCAAACAATTCTCATCGTCCCTTCATTAAGGCAGTAGTTCGGGGTCCAAGAGCTAGTGCAAGGTGGCGCATACAGCTCTCAGGTGCAACATCTCAGGCAAGTCAGGGCTGTTGGTTGAAGCTGTGCCGAGGCAGCGGAGGAGGAAGGATATTCACCTAGACACCGATGTTACCGACTCCTGCCTTGGAAAGGAGGTTTGGCGCGAAATTGAGGCGGAGGAGGAAGATGAGAAGATCAGTTTTGCTAGGCCCTCTCGACCCAGAGGCTTGGGAAATCAAGGCTCCATCTCTCACATGAGTGCTTGGATGCACATTTTCCTCAACAAGATCCTCGCATTAAGGCCTTCAAAATAACAACAGTTACTGTTGGCCACGCCCCTGGATCCCCTGTACAAAAACAAAAATCAGCACTTTTCCTTCCCCCACTCCAAATAGAGAGTAAAATAGAAGGAAATGGAGACCTTGCTGATTGATCAACTGAGACATCATGTTCGTCTGCTTCACGTTCCCCCCAAATGTCCGGTGGTGAAACAACATCAGCGAACGTGGACAGCAGTAGATGTGCCAAGTAGGCGTAGCGGCAGCAGCAGGCAAGTGGCAGAAGCGAAATGGGTGACCTCTGGCAATCTTTGTTTAACCACCTCACCGACGCATGCAATGCAGGCACACATCCCAACACACAGAGATCAGCTAAGATCAAGGTGCACGACTATCTTGCGTCTCAACACCGATGTTTTTGCATGTGTTCCGGACCCAATAGACTTCTGGATATCCAAAAAGGGACGAATGGCCCGAGCTGGCTCGTCACGCCATAGAGTGTTTCCTGCCCAGCAGCCAGCGTCATATCTGAGCAGACACCTTCACAACCCAGCCCCTTTTTTGAGGATCATTACAGACAAACGCATTCCGGCATACTACAGATAATGTGGATCGTTGACTTTCATCAAGATGAAATTCAGGCAATGGATCGCAGAAGTTTGTGGCCCCAATTGCTGAGGTCACCGGATAGTTGCCAGTCCTACTTCACATTCCTTTTCAAACAGAAATGGTCCTCCTTGAAACTTTTTTTTAAAATGATAATTATCTTAACTGCAGAAAATTTTTTATTCTCTTTTCCCAACCATTCATTTTGCTGGTTTTTGCTGTGAGGAGACTGTAAAAGACAGCAAGTTTCATGACAACACCGTGTTCCATTTACTCACTTTATCTTAAGAAGTTGTCCGCATATGTCGAATGCTAATTTTTGAGGTCATGTTGGCTGTGAGATACAGCTATAATTAATCGTCCTTGGAAAGAAATGTGGCTTCTTAAGTGGCATTTCTCCACTCGACAATTATTTTAACAGAGGCTGAAAAGTATTTTTTTATAATTTTTTGGGTCAGCTGCTTAGAAATGCAGCAATACTACAGTGTTCCTATATAAAAAAAATTTTGTTTTCTAAACAGACAATTGTTCTTCACAATTGACCAAAGTGGCTTCAAAGGGTCATGCTTTGAAATTTTTTGGGTCATTTTTGCTGTGACATGCAGCTAACTACAGTTCCTATTCTAAAAAATGTTATGTTTCTAACAGACATTTTGTTTCTTCCACAATTTGGTCAAGAGTGGCTCAAGGGTGATGGTGCTGTCAGAACCAGGAATAGGTAGGACACTGTTAATGGACACAAAATTGCAAAATGACTTTTTTTTGCAAGATCTTTAACATAGCAATCAATCCCTGATTGAGACAACCCATTAATACAATGAAAAAAAATAAGAAACAAAGACAAGGTGGGATTCCATCCTATTTTAAAAAATGGGTTTTCTAGAATTAAAGTACTAAAAAACTTGCATGTACAAAAAAGGCTGAATAAAAAAATTTCCTCTGAATTGTACAAGGGAGGTACATGAAAACGTGACCAAGATGTAGGTTAAGTTCAATGACCATGAGTATGGAGCACGGGAACAGAGAACAAAGTACAGAGACCATTTCTCCAGAAACGTTGAGTAAAATGAGAAAACGAAATGCCAAGATAAAGTGCACCTGGGTGTAACAGGAGCGATTAACCACCAGTATTTCAAGTGAAGCTCAAATGGTCCACACTCATAACTGAGTGGCAAGCGCTACCCAGGTAATGACTGGTACAGAGGAAGGCTGAGTACTCACACTTCCGTTCCGCACTCTGCTTTCAGCACGACAGTTTTCGTTGCTGCGTCATCAAGGGCATTTTAACCATGCGTGATACATAGATGACGGAACCCCAGCCTGGGCATTTCACCGCACCCACTGTAAACTACGGGCCCTGGACAAGCAGTGGCCCAGGACAGGTAAATCAATGACCAGTGAAACTAAAATGTTGTAGAAAAACTCCTTTTTTCCACACTGTATTAAAATAAGGTGGGTCCCATGCAGGTTTGGGCTCATGCTGTGGCCCAGGACAGGTATATGTCAATGTCCATGAAACTAAAATGTGGTATGAAATGACTCGTTTTTCCGGCACTTTTTAAATGGTGTGGGTTCATAAGCAGGTTTGGGGCACATGCTAGTGGCCCAGAACTGAATAGTCAATGTCCATTCAACTAAAATGGTGGTTGAAAGACTCCTTTTTGCGGCACTTTTTAAAAGTGGGGGTCATGCAGGTTTGGGGCTCTTTTTTGCGTTCCAGGACGGGGTTTCTGTCCAGTTCAAGAACTGATGGTTCAAATAAACTGCCCTTTTGTCACTTTTTAATTGTGGGGATGCAGGTTTTTGGGTGGTGTGGTACAAGAAGGGGGTAGTAAATGGTTGTGACTTTTTTTCTGTGAAAATTTTTAACCTAAGTGTGTTGCCTAAGATGTGCAAAATATCCATTTGAATGTTGTGGGTGTTAATTTCAGCTTCTCCAGCCTTGTTTGGGTGTAATAATGAAGGTGTTGTTGCCCCCCATGACTTTTTTTGGTCACGGCATAATCTGTCCTATCAAAAAACCTTATCGTAGCGGCCGACTCGATCGATCTCGATGCCAAGCAATCGTAAAAACACTTTTCGGGCTCTGGTGTAAAAGTTTCTGCACAACTTCTCTTAACAGTCAGTCACAAATTTCAACTGCATTATTGGGTCTGTTAGGTGACATTTCAATGCAGCACTAACAGCCTAAGGCATTACTAGGGAATAAACCTTGTTACCCAATAATGGCCAATCCAGTTAAATTTTATACGTCAGCTCACCCAGTGACCACTGGTAATGTTCTTGTTTTAACCACCCACATTCTATTTTCTTATCTGTCTGGTCCAGACCATCATGGTGATTTCTGACTCCTCTCAGCATATAAATTGACCACCTTGCTGCTACCCTGTAATGCCTTTGCCAGTTTCCCTATGCGAAATTTTGGGGTTTTTACTTTAAATTCCACAAAACCTTTAACAAAAAATAAAAACCCAATGTCAAAAAAATTAAGGTGTTCCCCCCAAAAAATGCATCGGGAATTGATGCGGCCCCTTTTTTTGGAAAACCATGTTTGGATTTTAGGATTACGATATAATAAAAGTTTTATCTACATACGGAGTGCCATGCTGGACTTTTTCCTGTTTCTCATTTGTTTAAATCAATAGTACAAGCAAATATAACGAAATTTGTGGTATATCTTATTACAGAAAAATCCCCCCTTCTGCATTTATTTAATCTTTTCTCTAAAAACAAAAACAGTGGTCCGGGTTTGGGAAAAAATGTTGATGAGAAAAGTCTAAAGAATGAGAATGGAGAGTAGGCTGGGGCCAAACCCACAAAATAGAAAAAAAAACCATTGGAAAGACAAAGTTTTTTGCCACCCCCCCCATGCCCCCGGCCATGTTTTTTTTGTAAGTTTTGGGGAAAAAACCTTTGCTGTTGGTTTTAGTTTTTTTTCCATACCTTTGGGAATTTTCAGGGAAATTGAGGGAAAAGACGAAAAAGCGCTTTTTAAAACATTTTCCAAAGAACCCCCAGGCAAAAATGTCGAAAAAACTGACGTGTTTTACTACGGGTGGGTTTTTCCCCAAAAAGTTTTTGGGTATGAAAAAACCTTAAAAATTTTCAGGGGTTTTTTAAAATTACTAAATTTTTTTTGGTTTTGCTTTTCCTGTGTGGGACATTAGCCTTATATACAAAAAAGACGAGCCAGAGAGGGGGAAAAAAACAAAAAATGTTTGTTTTTCTCCCATTTTAATACCGGTTCATTTCCGGGTGGATTCCACCCATTAAATGTTTTAAATTATTGCTCTATAATGTCCTATATGCTGCTACTTCTTTAGAGGTTGTGAGCAGAAGTGTGTGTATATGTATGTGTCTGCATATGTGTATATGTGCACTGTATGTGCACTAGATTGGGAAAATGGTTTTGGGAACTCCAAAGAAGGGACAAATGGGGGACAAAGGCAAAATACTAGTTAGTTTTAATGGCCGGGAAAACGGGTTTTTAGGCAAATGTTTAAACGGTTTAAAACTGGGAATATTTCCCCCCCGTTTTCCCGGGGGCCGAAACTGCGCTAAATTGGGGCTGAAATCGCCCCCAAGTATTACGGAAAATCCACTTTCTCATAGAGAACGGGGGATTCCGTTCCTTCCCCATCGACAATACGTCGAGCGGGGAGGATAATTTGGCATGCCAATTACTAGTGGCACAAAAACCCCCCCGTAATAAATTTGTCGCCCCGGAGCTCCCAAAACCTCGGGCGCTTTTGCCCCAATTTAAACATAGCCTTACTTCTCATTTAAAAAAAAAACTTGTCTTTAAAAAAATTTTGATTTGGGTTTACCCTTTAAAAAAAGGGTTTGAAATTTATATTGGAACCCTTTATTTATCATTTTCCTTAGCTAAAAACCCCCTTACAAAACCAAAACTCCTAGATTGCAAAGTTTGCGGGCCAATATAAAGCTTTTTTATATTACTTGCTGCAGCACCAATTATCATCTATAGTTGTTTTGGTTTATAACTTATAGAGAATATTATGACATGACTTAAAAAAGAGAAGTTGTGGAGTTGAGATGTTTGAAAGGTGTCTGCTGGGGCCCAACACACATTTTTTTCCCCGACACATCCGGGGGAAAAAAATTAAAAAATTGTGCCTGTGCATTTATGGACCACAGTTCTATTATTACTGGAAACTTTTTTCCCCCCCTTAAAAAAACCCATGACACTTCTTAAAAACCCTAGAATTTTAAACCAGTAAAACCCACAGAGGGAGCAGAGGGGGGTCTGCTTTTCACTTTATGATGGGTTTCCCCATTAATTTAAGTAGTTGGAAATTTCAGTTTAAACCCGTCCCAAATGAGGGCCCCCTCTGCCCCGGGTTTCCCACATTTTTAAAATGTACCCCCATTTAGGTCCCCGGGACAACACCACTGAGCATTAAAAAAAGTGTTAAACCTTTTCCCCCACAGTAAATAAAAAAAGTCAAAAAGCCCCAAAAAAATTTTGGGGTTTGCCTCCTACGTACATATTTTAAAAAAAAACCCCCAAAAAAAAAATATCACAATTAATGTGAATTGTATAGTAGTATACCTGGTGTTCTACATTTCTATTTGACGTGTTTTTCTTTCTTATTTCAATCCCTTTTTTGTTTGGGAATAGAATTTCCCCTTTCCCAAGGGTCCCCATATGAGCCCCGTTTTAAATGTATTTCTGAAAACACTCCTTCCTAAAAAGTGTGATGTCAGCACTGTGTCAATTACACCTGTATGCCCCTTCTACCAGCTTCTAGCTTTTGGAAGGCTGTTTTTGGAAGGAGCTGTTGAAAAGGGTTTTTGAGGGGGGGAAAACCGGGGGTTACCAGGGCCCTGCAAAAGGAAATTTTTGCAGGATGGGAAAGTTCGGGACATCAACCAGGGGTGGGCCCAAACCCCTTTATTTGCAAAAAGGGAGTTTTTCCCAGACTCCCAAAGCACAGTGAAATTACAAAAGGGTTTTAAGAATCTGGTGTTTATTTAGATAAAGTGAGGAAATAACTATGAAAAAGGGACAGATAGAAAAACCCAAAAAAGGGATTTTCCCAAAATTTTATTATATTAATTTTTAAAAATTGCAATGGGGGTTTCATTTTTTAAAAAAAAAAAAATTCCAAAAGGGGGGGTTTACCAGAAATTAAGTGGTATCCTTATGGCATAAATCTGGAGGAGATATATCTGAAGTTTGAGGGTATTAGATAAAAAGGGAAATCTTTGGATTTTTTGGGGAAACAAAAGGCACTGATGGGAGAAAAAAAATTTCCCCCCTCCCCTTTTAAAAAAAAAAAAAATGACTTTGACTGATCTTTGCTTTCTTGTTAGGCATTAGGTGGTAATGTGGTGCCACTGCCTCATGTCACTAAATTTACAATCAAGAGGCCAAATAATTACCATTCAGGAGGCAGATTTTTAACTTGCCAAGGAAAGACTCAATCTCTAAACTGTTCGTGATTTAGTTATTTCCAGTTTCACAGTCTGCTCTCTGTTATCCTTTCAGCTTGCTGAGTTTGAGCTGGGAGTCTGCATTGGGGCCCAAAATTTATGTGATTCCCTGCTGGTTTGGGAAAAAGAAGATGTCAAAATTCACTTAGGTGTCAAAAGAGGGCAATTCAACCTTGGGTCAAAAAAAAAAAAAAATCTAAAAAGGGTTTTAACGGCTGGGTTTGTGGGTACTTCCCGGGCCATCGAAGCGAGGGTTGTTAAACCAGCCAGGGAACGGAATCTAAGTAGCCCCCGGGTTTTTACCAGGGCCCGCCCCAAAGCGGGATTGGGCTTGCCTGCGGCGTGGGGGTACCCGGTCGTTAATTTAGTTTAATTGCTTTTCGATGGCCCGGCCCCGGTTTCAGCGGAGGGACAAATCGTAGTCCAAAAATCGTAGTATGGGCAGGGGAGGGAAGGTCAGGGCAGGGGGCAAAGGGTTCGTGGTCGTGGGCAGGCAGGGTGGTCGGGAAAGGGGGCAGAGGCTCGGAGTGGAGAAACGTAAACAGGAGGGCTGGTTACATGGTAAGGCGAGAATTTTTACCTTTTGGAACGCTTTCTCTAAGGCCCCGGGGCAACAAAAGATTCCCGCCCCAAAAAAGTCCCCCCTGATGTCACCAATTAAATAGGGGCGCACCTGGCCAGCAGCAATTATGGGTTGCTGGCCCTTTAAAATTCACAAGGGCGAGGGGGGCGCTGAGAACGGGGGACCGCGGGGCCCCGGGTGGGAGAGGGCGCGGACAGAAACCCGGACGAAAGGGCGGGGGTGATTGGAACGAGCGCCCCCCGCGGCCAGCCCGCGCCCCCCCGTCCCCCGGGCCCGGGGACCCCGGGGGGGAGGCAGGGTTTCGGGTTGCGGCCCGAAGGGGCCGGGGGGCTGGGGGGCCGCTTGCTACAGTAATCCCCCCCCCCCCCTTAGGTCGCCCCTTTTTTAGGCCACGGAACCTTCGAAAAAGATCCCGGTTTCCAAAATATTAGATTTTGGTTCCCCCCACCTCTCTTCGGGACCAAAAAACCCCTAAAAAAAAAAAAAAAACCAAAAAAAAAAAAAAAAAAAAAACCCCTTTACCCCTGATGGGTTTTTCATTTGGGAAAAATGTCCCCTTTAAACCGAAAAAATCGGGGCCTTTAAAACCCCCGGGGAAGGAGAACCAAATCTTCCGGGGAGAACCCGGTTTTAGGGCCAGGGGCTTTAGGAGGGAGACGGGGGAAGGCGTTTGGAATTCGGAGAGAGGGGGTAGGGAGAGCTTTTAGCACACCGGATTTGACCCCCCCCCCCCCCCCCCCCGGGCCCCCCCCCAAAACCGGGACCCAAATTTTTTGGTGGGGATTTTGAGGCGTACGGGAGTGGGAAAAAAAGCCACACCCTTTTCCCCTGGCAAAAGGGAATGTGGGAGGGGGCCCTTCCTCTTGTCGCCCGGGGTTTTTACAGGCAGAGGGGCCCCGGGGTAAGGCAAGTCGGGTCTTTCCCCCCAAAAAGGCCCTTTTATTTTCCACGCGGGAAAATCGGAAGTCTGGTCAAGGGGGGGGAGATGGGCGTGGGGGGACGAACGTAGGAAACCCGGAATGGAGGGAAAAACCGGTTTTGAATTAAAAGTCCCGAGGGTTTTTTAGGAGAACTCAAAACCCCCCGGAAAACAGCTCGGCCCCGTTGTTCCCGAGGGGGGCTGGAAAACGAAATGACGCAGGTATTCGACCCAATATCTTAATTTTTCCCCTCCACTTGTCCCCTTAGTTTGGGGATGGTAGGCAGAAGAAAAAGTCCCTTTTTAACAATTTTTTTAAAAAGGGAAGCCCAAATTTTTATATCGAACGCCCCCTTTTTTTAAAGAAATTTTTGGGACCCACCGAAAAAATTGGGGCCGGGGGGCGGAAAATTCCAATTAAAATTTTAAGGGAAAAAGAATAAAAATAAACCTGGCGAAAAAGGGGGAAATGTCCCGCCAGTTGGGGAGCCCCAGGGAAGGCCCGGGAAAGGTTTGGGACAAAATGGGACTTTTTGAAAATTTTGTTGGGGACCAACCCCAAAAAGACAGAATTTCCCCGGAAAGGGGGGCGGAAGGGGCCGTGATGAAGTCCCGGCCCATGTGTGTCCATGGAGGGCTTGGGGCGGCGAGGGGCAAAAAGGGGCCCCAAAGGGGTTTTTGGGGTGGGGCCTTTTTAGGGGCCCCGTGACAAGGAGAGAAAACCCAAATTCCCTTTATGTTCCCGGGGCAGGGTTGGCCACCCCGTAGCGCCTTTTAGATGAGGGGGGTGGGGTTTTGTTTTCCCCGGGGGAAAGGCCAAAAAAGATCTTTCGCCCCCACTCCCGAAAATTTTTTGCCTGAGGGGCTGGGGCGGAAAATAGGTCTTGGGGCCCGGGGGGGTTTCCCTTTCCCAAAATCCACAGGAGCCGCGTGGTAAACCATTGGGGTGCTAAAAAATGTTTCTGAGGGCCAAAAAGTTCTTCTCCCCGGGAAGTCAGGGGCTGGGAGGGGGGGTAGCCTTGACTTTCTTTTCAGCCAGCCGGAAAGGGGTATCCTTTAAGGGCAAAAACCCAGAGAAATAAAAAGTGACCAACCCCGGCATGGCGGGGGATTAAAACGCCCCCGGGCCCAAACCCGGAGGGGGACTGAAGATTTTTTGTTGGGGCCGGGAAACGTCGAATGGTGGGGGGGCCCCCTCCAGCAAAAGGGCGCCTTTTCCTTTCCCGAAACCAATTTGATGGCCCCGCAGTTACCGACTTATGGTTAGTTTTCCTTCAAAACCCGGAAAAAAGGTCCTGGAAAAAAAAAAACGCAAGTTTACCGTTTTGCCTTTAGACCCTTCTGGGTCTGGGGCCGCCCCCCGCTCCCACAGAGAGGCATCCCCCCTCTAGGGGGGAAAAAGGGCCCTTTTTCCGGATCCGACGAACCCGGTATTAGGGTGAGGGGAAACGCTTTTCTTTTGTTTTAGGGGGAAAGCTTCCTCAGCAGAAAGGAGGTCAACATTTGGATTTTGGGGTTTTTCGGGGGGTGGGAGTTTCCAGCGAAAGAAGGGAAATGGGGAATTTTAAAAGCCCGGGGGTAGTTGGGGGGGTCCCAAAGGAAGCCCTTTTTAATCGCCCCAAAGGGCCCACGGGGGGGGGCCCCTGCTGGATCGCGGGGAAAGGGTTTTGCTGGGTCCATCGGCCCGACCCCGATCGGGAGATATGTACCCCCAAAGGAAAAAGGGGGCTGGCCCGGTGGAAAAAAAGGAAATTCTCCCCGCTTTGCTTTCGTGATTGTTCCGCAGAAATCGAAGGGGGCCCCGGTTTTTGTTAAACCCCGATGGTCTGTAAAGTCAGGAGGGAAAAAAAAAAAACAGAAAAAATCGTCCAAAATAAAAATAGACGAAGGTTTTAAACAAAATTCTGAAAAAAGTTTTTGAGAATCCTGAAATTACGGTGGGGCGTTGCCCTAAAACCCAAAAAAAAACAAACACGGGATACCCCGGGAAAAACGTCCCCCATGTTTTTTAAACCATTTTTTAAAATCGTTCCCCCTCAAAGTAAATTACTGACGAGGGTTATGGGCAAAAGACGCAGGTCCAATTTAGGGGAAAAACCCCCGGGGCCCCCGAAGAGATCAAAAGAGTCAGATAAACAGGGGTAAAGGGGAGCGATTTCTTTAACCCTGCTCTTTTTTTTAGCCCCCCCCCCCCGTAAACGTTTTTTTGGTGAAGAGAAACCCCTCTTTTTTTTGGATGAAAAGAAGCCCGCCAGGCGGGGGGGAGGATTGGGGTTTTGAACCCCTTCGCCCAAATTCTCCTCTAGTAGGCCGACAGGCCTGGTCCGGGGGGGGAAGGGGGTTGGACCTACCCCCTGGGGGGCTGGTTTGGGAAGGAAGGTCTTGGGGGGCAGTCTTAAAGGCCAATGGGGGTGGGAGCTTTCAGCCTGCTTCTCCCGAGAAAAACATTTTCCCAAAAACCCGGTACTCCCCCTGGCAGACCCGGGGAGGCTTTTTAGGAAGGGCTGGGAAGGGGAAAAAAGGTTTGGCACCCGGGGGGGTGGTGCCCCAAAACAAAAGATCCTGGGCCTCCGTTTCCCCCGCGCGGACTTCGCCCCTTTTCTTCCAATCCCAAAGGGTTTGGGGTGAGGTTGCCCGCAGGGGAGCCCCCCCAGGATGGCCCAAAAAAGGCGAGGTTTGGAATGGGAAAAGGGGATTTTCTCCCAGGGGTAGGGGCCCCTACACGGAGGGTTTTCAGGCCGGGGTGATGGGAAATGAATGGGTCGTGAGAAGCCCCCAATGACCGGGGTGAGATAAGCAACGGGTTTTTTTAAAGGGGGATGATGGAAAACGATTTTTGGGGACACCCGGGGGAGGCCTGGGAAAAAAGTTCCTTTGGGGGAGCCGGAGTCCAGGGGAAAGGAAAGGGGCCCGAAGGTCGGCCGCATCCGTCGTTACCTTTCCCCTTTCCCAAACCCTTTCAGTCTTTGGGGAAGGGGAGGACTGAGCCCCCTTGGGACGCCTCTCCTACGGCCCTAGGTTTCGAGCGTTTTTTCCGACCTGAAAGGGCGCTGCGGGACCCAAACCCCTTCCCCGGGAAAAGGTCTGGGGGCTGGCGCTGGGGAGAGGCAAAGGTTCTCCATCCGGCCCGGGACAGCTCAGACTCTGACAAGTGAGCCCCGGTCCACCTGCATGGGTTCTGGGGTTGGAAACTGGGGGAGGGAAAACGCGGAAAAATTTGGAACACAGGGGCCGAGAGGAAAATAAGGGGAGGTTTGTGCCGAAAAACAAGTCCGGGGGAGCTCCTGCTATTCTTTTTGCAAAAAAGCAAAGTCAAAATCCTGTGGCCAGATGGATAAGCTCGCTCATTTAAGATGGGAGATCCCTTTCTGCCCCGCGCGCCCCTTTTAAACCCTTTTTTGCTTTTTTAAAAAAAAGGCCCTTCCCCTGGGGGAAAGTGGGTTGGGGGGAAAGGAAAAACCCCGGCCCCCTTTCCCCCCCCCCTTCCCCTTTTTTTGGCCCAAGGGTCCCCGGAGGGCCCAAGGTTTTTTTTGGCCGGGGGAATGGACGGTGTTAAATCTTCCCCTTTAATTTGGGAAAAAGTCCCCCTTTTGGGGATAAAGGGGTTAAATAAGGCCAAAGGGCCTGGTTTCCTTTTTCCCCCCCGGGAAAACGCACGCACAGGCCCCCTCGAAAAAATTTCTGCGAATTCTGAGAGGAAGGGACTGTAGGGCTGTGGTTCACAGGGCATTCCGGTTTTCCCAAAGAAGGGGGGTTACCCGGGGGCCCAAAGGCCTTCCCGGATAACGGCTCACCCCGAACCCTCACCCTTTGACCCCGGTTTGGAAAATGATCGGCCCTAAACTCCACGTTCCCTGGGGCACTGGGGGTGATGAAAAAATCTGCAAAACTTTTGAGTCCCCGGGCAAACTTGGAGGGTAGAGGAAGGCGGAAAGCTTCGGGCCCCCAAGGGGTTTCCAGGGGCGGCCCCGGGTTTTGTAGGAACGTGGCGAAGAGGCGGGTTGCGGCTGCTGGGGCCCCCCGGAAAATTTGGGCATCAAGGCGGAAGCTGACCCAAATTTCTTTTGCTTGTTGCGCGATTTTGCCCGCGGGCTGTTGGCAAAAAATGTTTGGGAGTCCGCCCAAAACTTAGCAGGGGGCCCTTTTGGGGGGGATCCCTGGGTTGGGAAACTAATTTTAAAGAAGGGGAGTGGTCCCCTGGACCCCCCGAAAACGAGGATAGTTTTAAGCCACGCCAAAGGGGGGGGAAAAGGGGAACTAAGTAGGCCCCCCCGGTTTTTTACCAGGGCCCCCCGCAAAGGGGTTTGGGTTGCTGCGGGTTTTGGGGGACCAGGTCGTTACCCCTGAAGTGACTTGGGTTTCGATGGGGGGGGCAGAGGGGCAGGGGTTTCAGAATCGTAGTATGGGGGGCAATAAGGTTTAAAGGGGAGGCCCCGGGCCCTTTGGGTTTGGGGGTCGTGGACAGGCAGGAAGGTCAGGGCAGGCGGAAAAAGGTTCGGAAGTCAAGGAAAAAGTAGCAGGAGGTTTGGTACATGGGAAGGGGAGAAAATACTTTAGGGGAAGTTTCTATAAAGGTCGGGGCAACATTGATTTTTCCAAGCAAAAAGGGGAAATTCCCCCTGACGTCACCAATAAAAAGGGGGAAACACCTGGCCCAGCAGCCCAAATTTTTTGGGGCTTTAATTCAAAAAAGGGGGTGAGCGCGCCCCGGGGCGTAAAAGGGAAAGGGAAAAACCCGGGCCCCGGCGGAGAGGGCCGGGAAAAGAGGGAACGAGGTTTGGTTTTAGTGATTGGAAAAGAGCGCGCCCCCGGCCAGTCCGTGGCAGCAGGCCACCCGTTTCCCTAGGGGGGCCCGGAGGGAGGCCCCGGGTGAGCTGTGGCCCTTTGGGGCCCGGGGGGGGCGGGGGCCGCTCGTAAAGGGCAACTATATTAACTTGGCAACAATTTTCAAAATTTTTCCCCCAAAAATAGGGAGCCCCCCTGGGAAATCCCGGAGAGGTGGGAAAAAAAGCTTCCTCAAAAGCTGGTTGCTTTGGGGCTTCTTTAAATTTCAGGTTTGGGAAAAAAGGGGCCCGAATTTAGGCCATTATGGGAGGGGTGAATATAGCCCTTAAAGATTTGGAAGCGGTTTTTCACCGTCCCAAAAAAGCTTTTTGGGAAAAAAATTTTGACAAGGTTTTTTATGTGTTTTTTTTTTAAAGTAGTTTTTTGGAAGCGCGGTTGTCGTACGGGTTTTTTTTCTGAAAAAAATGTTAACCCAAATACCCATGGGGAATTTAAATTTGGCGGGGTTTCAAGACCTTGTCCGTATTCAAATCTGCATTAAAAATGCGTTTTCCCAAAAAGGGCCCACATGTTTTGGATGGGTTTTTGGGGCGAAGTTTGAAGCCTTCCCTTTATTCCTTTTTGGGCAAAATTTTTAAAAGTTTTTAAAAAGGTCAGAATTTTTATGTCACTTATTTTTTTTAACCAAAGAAGGGGCGCTGAAAAATGTTCCGAAAAACCCCCTTTTAGATGGTGTGATGTGGTTTTCCCCCTATAAAACAATTTAAAAAATTTGGGGGGGGGTTTTTTTAGAAGGGTTTTTGGGTTTTGTTTTTGGGGTGGGGAAGGGTCTGAAAACAGCCTCAAAATCAGCCGTGTGAACGTACCCTCAGGGGACATGTATGAAAACTGTTTAGGTCTAAGACTTTTCTTGTTGCCCATAGCAATCAGAACTCCCCTTTCATTTTTCTGAGCACTACTTGAAATGAAAGGGGAGTTCTGATTGGTTGCTATGGGCAACAAGTAAAGTCTTAGATCTAGACAATTTTCATAAATGAGAACCGTTATTTCTAAAATCTCAGTTTGATTACGCAACTATGGGATATGTCAGAATAACAAGTTTTATTCTTGAAGGGCCCACCTTGCACCTTGCAGGACTTAACAGAGCTAATGTCTGGTTCCAGATACCACAGGATGCCTTCAAAAGTTTTGTGCCCTCCATGAATTGATGGGTCATAGCTGTTTTCAAGCATGAGGGGGACCTATACAATATTAGGCAGGGGGATTTAGGGTATGTTCACACAGCATACTGCCGTGAATATTGTACGCGGCGCAGTACGCCGTCTGTTTTAGAAGTACATGCGGTTCAGCGCGTACTTCCAAGCACAGGGGGGACTGGCCCCCTGCCGGCCTCATTCACTATTGTTATCAGCGGCACGTAAGGGCCGCGAAGAAGTGACCTGTCACTTCTCTCCCCCGGCATACAATACGAGCGCATTGTATGCGGGGGGGAGATGGACGTAATTCTCTATGAGAGCTATGAATTACCTTAATGGTGGGGCGCATGTCGGGCGTATTGAAGCACAAATACTCCATGAAATGCGCCCCGCAATTACTCCATATGAACATACCCTCAATGTTATGGCGGATCTGTGTGTTCATATCAATAGTACTAGGCTTTATAACCAACATTCTCACGGCTGGAATAGGTTGTCAAGATGATCTGGCAAATACATCTGTATCAAATGTAAAGAAAATGAAGGAAGATTTACTGCTTTCTTACAGTTGATGCAAACATTAACTGATGTAATAAGAATTTTTTGATGCGCTGTAAGGCACACATTTCCTGAGTTAGAAACATAGAATCTATTGTGCTTGCTGGGAAAATCCATAACTGTTCTGCATTTTATAATCTCTATTTTAGACAGAAACCATTCATCACACCAAATCTGACTGAAACCACAGAAGCTGTAAATGGTTGTATCCTCCTGACAATTCCTTTTCTTCATACCATGGAAGTCACTTTCAGTTTCTTGTTAGTTTTATTTCTAAAAGTACATGGTTGACTTGGTATAATTTTTTCATTAATTTCATACTGCTACATGCTACATCTATGACTTTTCTCTGATCAATTAATAGTGAGCATATTGCTTTGCTATTGGTATCATCCACATTTAAAAATGTGCTTAGGTTTTTAAGTCAAGTTGTTTATATTATTCTTAAATGTACTTCACAGATCGGATTTTCAGCACTTTGCAATGTGACTATTATTTTATAGGGATGTCGTTTTTAAATCAGTCTAGCCCTTGTAAATCATAATAACTTCTTTTACATAAATACAGAAGGAATGATAGCAGAGAGTCTTTTGTGCTCATACAGGATGTGCCTGCCAAGCATTTGGCAGTTTGGTTTTTTGCTATGAAATAAAGGGATTGTCATGAAAGATATTAATGCTGTATGGAGCAGGGTGCCAGGGGGAAAAAAAAAAAAGTCTACTTAACTTAGTCCTTGTGCTGTGTCAGTTGGTACCCCCTGGGATCCATTACTCTTCACCTACCAGTTCAGTTCCTGGACAAACAGAGAAGGTCTTATACTTCTATCACCTTGCGCTGCCAATAGAAATTTGGGGCCCATACTAAGTGCTGGCCCCCTTTCCATTCCACCCACAAAGCCCTTCCCAGGCACACCCAGGGCCCCCGAGGCACCACCATTTCTGGTCCCCCCACCTCTCCGGCCCTCCTTTCCAGTCTACCCAAAAACGCACCCTTCCAGGCACCACCCCAAACATGCCCCTCCGAGGCACCACCCATTCACTGCTATATCCCCACCCTCTTCCACGCCCTCATTATCATTTCCTAGTCTGGATGTGAAATGACCAAAAAACTGCAATTTTGCCGTTTGGAATTTTTTTCTTCTACAGTGTTCAGCGTACAGGATAAGTGATGTTATATTTTAATAGATCAGACTTTTTTTCGGAAGTGGCAACACCAAATATGGGGAACTATTTTATATTTCCTATTTGTAAAATGGAAAAAGGGGGTGACATGAACTTTTAATACTTTTTTATATTTTTTTATACTTTTAAACTTTTTTTTTACATTCACTTTGAGTCCCCCTAGGGTGCTTCGTGTGTGTGAGAGGGCCCCCTCCTCCCCCCTGGCCATGTGTGAGAGAGGGCCCACTCCTCACCCCTAGCCGTGTTTGAGAGAGGGCTCCCTTTTCCTCCCTGGCGTGTGTGTGTGTGAGAGGTCTCCCTCCTCCCCCGGGCCCTGTGTGTGGGTAAGATAGGGCCCCCTCCAGTCTTGTGGGGGGAGAAGGGGGACCTCTCTCACGCACCCACATGGCCGTGGGAAGGAGGGGGCCCTCTCACTCATTTTTAAAAAATATATAACGCTACTTAATAAACATACGTGTATCCTCCTGGTGGCAACATATGCAGGTCTCCGGCCCCACTTTAATCAGTCTCAGAGAAAACAATGTGCCATATCACAAAACTTCTTAAAAACTTCACAACACTTTAGTTAAGCCTTTCCTTTAAAATTTGTAAATCATACAACTTTTTTCATTGTGCAGCTTTTCCTAACCCACACGGCCAGGGGGGAGGAGGGGGCCCTCTCACAGGCACACACACACACACACACATGGCCAGGGGTGAGGAGGGGGTCCTCTCACGCAAACACACACGGTTACAGCTGCACAGTGCACATACTTTTTCTACTTACATACCTCCCTGTGCCCTGTAGCTGGAGCTGGGACCTCCTCACTCTGTCCGTGCCGCGCTCTGACTGCCCAGTGGCGTGATGCAGAACAATTTGACTTTGTGATGTCCCGCCCAGAGGGGTGTGGCCTCACGAATTCACATTGTTCCACATCCCGCCCACAGACAGACGAGGAGGGCCTGGCTCCGGCTACAGTAAGTGGCGCAGGGAAGGGTGTAAGTATAAAATTTCAGAATATAGGAGACGGAGAGCAGCTGTGTCGGGAGCGCGGGCCCCCTCCCAGCACCGCACCGCTGGATAGAAAATTTTGAATATAGGAGGCAGAGGCGGAGCGCAGCTGTGCCGAGAGCGCGGGCCCCCTCTCAGCACTACCGCCACTCGCCGGCCGCCGCCGGGCCCTAAAGAGAGCGCGGCGCTCAGCTGCACCGTGCTCTATTATGTGATGTGAAATAAGGGGGCCTATTTGAAGCGGGCCCCCTTATTTCACCGGGCACCGTACAGGAGTACCCCCTGTACGTCAGCCCTGCAATCAGCAGAAGTCTCAGTTGTGTTTTGGGATGAAAAGCTGGAAGTGAAAAAGTGCTGGTCCCATTGTGCTCCAGAGGGGCAACAGTAGGGACAAGTAGGTAACTATATTTTTTTTTCTCCACCTTAGTCCCATTTAAAAAAAAAAAAAAAAAAATCTCTTTGTAAAGGAAATGTCCAGTCAAAATAAGAGTCAAATTTCATACAGGCTTTTAATGTGCTTTTATCTGTGTATTCTTAAATAGCCAATACAACAACAGACACAACTAAAAATTAGAGACAGAACCTGCAGAGTGGAGAACTGGTGAAAATTATATACACAATTTTTAGAATGTCCAGAGATAGTTTCCTGTTATGTACATACATAGGATACATCCACACGGCAAGGGTTTTCAGCTGGTTTTTCAGATGATTTTTGGATCTGAAAACCACCTGAAAACACTGTCAACCGACTGTCAACCATCCCCATAGACTTTACTAGAAAATCCACCCAGTAGTCTACACATATGAAAGTACAGACAAAGTTTTTTGCTCATGATAATTATTAGAGTGGTCTCTATATTTCATTTTTGCAGCTTTCCATTGTTTGTCAGTATGTGCCAAGCTATTTCCCATTATGTTATGTTCTATTACCTCTCATAACTTTTAAAATGTCAGCAGTTATGTGACGACTAAGCTCTATGCATGGTTGGAGAAATTTAGAAATGCAAAGAGGTCATCAGTGTTACCGTACATTATTAGTAAACTTCTGTTTTTCCTTAAAAATTAATCAACTGTGTGGGGGTTAGCCTCAACGTTCAGGTAGCAGCCTGAGCTTTGGCAGACAGAGACAGGGACACAGCGTAAAAAGTCCAAGTCCAGGCTAGGCCTGGGTTTATTAGAATGGTAAACAAAATAACACAGCCTTAATGTCAGGCAAAACATACAAAATAAAATCCTGCTCGGCTGAGCTCTAACTAAACAATAACGGCCCTGACTACACCAGAGACACACTCAGTGCCTCTTGTACAGAGACCAATATCCACAGTAACAGGGCTGCTTACCATGTGGCTTGTAGCATTCCACCAGCAGCCATGACAGGCCTGCAGACCCAGGCTTTATAGGCCTGAGCCCCGCCTCACCTGGGGCGTGGGAGTGGCCACCCACCCAGCTCTTTGACCACTCCAGGAAAAGCCGACCCGGACACAAGCGGATTGGAACCGCTTCTACTACACATGTCAGTAGCGTAGTGCTACTGACACACAAGACTGTCGGCTCTCCCTTCACCGAGTCCAGGCCACTCGGTGACACGCATCTATCCATGCGCTCCCTATAGTCACATATGAGAGTGTTCTAGGGAAAACGTATCTTCCCTCAATAACGCCACCTGTTACTGTCTCACATACCCTCCCCCTCTGTTCGAGCCTGTGAGGTCGGACACTTTAAGCCATCAAACAGTGGACTCTTGACATCGCGTCAGCATTGCCCTGGAGCTTTCCAGCCCTATGTTCCACGGAAAAGCTATAATTTTGTAATGTCAAGAACCACCTTGTGACTCTGGCATTTTTCTCTTTTGCCTGGGACATCCAGGTTAGTGGCGAATGGTCCGTGATTAACCTAAAGTGTCTTCCCAGTAGGTAATACTTGAGGGACTCAAGGGCCCACTTGATGGCCAAACACTCCCGCTCAACAATACTATAGTTACGCTCCGGTGGCGTGAGCTTCCTGCTTAGATATGTGATGGGGTGCTCTTCTCCATCTACCTCCTGGGAAAGTACTGCACCTAGCCCCACGTCAGACGCATCGGTCTGTACAATAAACTCCTCTTTAAAGTTAGGGGTGACTAGAACTGGTTGTTTAACATGGGTACACTTTTAATGTTTGAAAGGCCCTTTCCGCCTCTTGGCTCCAGGTAACCATAACTGATTTACTGTGCCTTGTCAGGTCTGTGAGAGGAGCGGCTATGCTAGCGAAGTTCGGAATGAACCTCCGATAATACCCTACAATACCTAAAAAAGCCCTTACTTGCTTCTTTGTAGTAGGTTGTGGCCAGCCTTGTATAGCCTCTACTTTATTGACTTGCGGTTTTATGACACCCCTACCAATTACATACCCCAGGTACCGGGCTTCTTCCAGACCTAAGGCACACTTTCTTGGATTTGCTGTAAGCCCTGCTTCTCTAAGCGAATCAAGCACAGCCTGTACCTTAGGTGGCTGTCCCAGTCCTCACTGAAGATAATTATGTCGTCGAGATACGCTGATGCATAACGACGATGGGGCTTGAGAAGTATATCCATTAACCTTTGGAAGGTTGCTGGGGCCCCATGCAACCCAAATGGTAAGCAGACATATTGAAACAGACCATCTGGGGTGGCAAAAGCGGTCTTTTCTTTGGCCCTTTTGGTAAGGGGTACCTGCCAATAACCTTTAGTAAGGTCAAGAGTAGAGAAGTATCTGGCCTGACCTAGCCTCTCAATCACCTCGTCCACTCTCGGCATTGGATATGCATCGAACTTCGAGACCTCATTTTAGCTTCCTGAAGTCGTTGCAGAGCGTAAGAACCATCGGGCTTTGGTATCAGCACAATAGGGCGGACCACTCACTTCTGGACTCCTAAATTACTCAGAGGTCCAACATTTTTTTGACTTCCTCTGATATGGCCCGTCTACGAGCTTCTGGAACCCGGTACGGTTTCAGATGAACCTTTACTCCCAGTTTGGTGACAATGTCATGCTCTATAACTTTTGTGTGCCCTGGTAACTCAGAGAACACATCCTTATTTCTCTGAACGAATTTGAGGGTCTCCTGTTTTTGGGACTTGGACAGGGACTCTGATATACGCCCTTGAAACACTCTGGGGGGTACTTACAGCTGTCAGGGTCTCCCTATCTTTCCACGGTTTAATTAAATTTACATGATAAAGCTGTTCTAGTTTTCTTTTGCCCGGCTGATAGACTTTATAATTTACCTCCCCGACCTTTTCAATTATCTCATAAGGTCCCTGCCACCTAGCTAGAAATTTACTTTCCAAGGTGGGCACTAATACGAGAATCCGATCACCCGGGCTGAAGGTCCTCACCTTGGCAGACCTGTTATACACCCGGCTTTGGGCTTCCTGGGCCTGCTGTAAATGTTCCCTAACGATGGGCATGACGGCAGCGATACGGTCCTGCATAAGGGAAATGTGCTCAATAACACTCTTGTAAGGTGTGGACTCGTGCTCCCAAGTTTCTTTAGCTATATCTAGAAGGCCCTGTGGAGGTCTACCATAGACCAGCTCAAAAGGGGAGAAACCTGTGGACGACTGTGGAACTTCCCGGACTGAGAACATTAGGTACGGCAGAAGACAATCCCAGTCCTTCCCATCCTTGATAACCACCTTTTTTAACATGCTTTTTAGGGTCTTATTGAACCTTTCAACCAGGCCGTCTGTTTGTGGGTGATATACAGATGTGTGCAGATGTTTGATGTTTAACAACTTGCATAATTCTTTCATAACCCTTGACATAAAAGGGGTTCCCTGGTCAGTCAGGATCTCTTTTGGTAGGCCAGTCCGGGAGAACATGTAGAACAATTCTCTGGCAATACCTTTAGAGGAAGTATTCCGTAAGGGCACAGCTTCTGGGTACCGGGTGGTGTAGTCCAGCACCACCAATATGTACTGATGGCCCCTTGCAGACTTCACCAGTGGGCCCACTAGATCCATCGCTATCCTTTCGAAGGGTACTTCTATGTATGGGCAAGGGCACCAGAGGGCTCGGGAAATGGGGATCGGAGCTGTTCACTGGCACTCAGGGCAGGACTCACAGTACAACTTTACGTTAGTGTACACCCCTGGCCAAAAAAACCTCTGCAGAATGCGCTCTTTGGTCTTTTCCATACCTAAATGGCCTGCTAACACGTGCTTATGAGAGAGGTCTAACACTATTCTCCAGTATGGCTGGGGTACCACTAGTTGTTCCACAACTTCCCCCCGAACTTTGTCAACCTGGTAGAACAGCTCATGGTTGACTGCCATATGGGGGAACACAGTATCAGCCCCTGGGTATTGAGGCACCTCATTTATGACTCTCACATTTTCCCTGGCTTTTACCAAGGTGGGATCTCTGAGTTGAGCAGTCCCGAAATTATCCCTCGAGACCTCTAGGTCCGGCATAGTAGACCCTTCCTCTTGTTCCTCCGTTTCACCAGCCAGAACAGCTAGGGGGAAATTATCACCATTCTCCGTGGTCACCCCTACGGCTGGAACCATGGAAAGGGTCAAATGGCTCGGGTACACTATGATTACATCAACATCATTATTAATATTTACCATGGCGGTGACATGTTTCTGCCACAAGTCCCAGAATAGGGGAAGTCTCTCCCTAGGATCACCGTATGTAAGAGGGTCCTGACCACACCCACCTCATGTGAGGCAACACCACAAGGAGTCTCCAGTTTGACTAGAGCAGTTGGGTATTCCTTGGTGTCCCCATGTACACACAAGACCCCTACCACGCATCCAGTGAGTGATGTAGGGTCGACCAGACTAGCGTGCACCAGTGTGACCAGACTCGCCGAGTCTAGTAGAGCCGTCACTGGATAGTCATTAACCTTTGTGACACAGCTGACGATCGGTCTCTGACTCGGTCTCTGCAGAGCACACTGGTAGGGCAAACATCGACCTTTGCCTCACGGTGTCGCACTCCATCGGCTCAACTGTAAGGAGACAGTTCACAGCAACATGTCCAGGTCCGTGACACCGCCAGCACGTATGCGGCTCGATCTCCTTGAGACTCCTCCCTGGACCGAGCTGTTCTTTCCTTCCCAATGAGCCCCCCTCTGTTCCACCACCCTTTGGGATACTTTTCACCCCCCTTATATATGGGACAGTCTTACCAGATGTTCCTGACGATGTGCTGTCCCTGGGATTAAGGCGTCCCGGGGAGGCTGCTTGAAGCAAGTCCTCAGTGGCTTTGTACCTTTCAACCAGGTTAACCAGTTGCTCTGCATCTTTGGGGTCGCCTTGTCCAACCCAGCGCTGGATCCCAGGAGGAAAGGAACGGACGAACTTGTCCAAGACGACTCTTTCCACTATCTGCGCAGGTGTAGACTCCTCGGGTTGTAGCCACTTTTTCACCAAGTGGATCAGGTCATACATCTGAGAGCGCGCGGGAAGATGGTCAGAAAAAGTCCAATTGTGCACCCGTCGGGCTCGCACATTCGTGTTTACCCCCAAGTGAGCCAGGATCTCGCCTTTTAACTTAAGATAGTCCTTGGCGTCTTGTTCACTGAGGTCGAAATACGCCTTCTGCGGTTCCCCAGCTAGGAAAGGCGCCAACACTTGAGCCCACTGAGCCATCGGTAGCTTCTCTTGCTCTGCCATTCTTTCAATGACTAGTAGGTAGGCCTCAACGTCATCTGTGCGCGTCATTTTCTGCAGGGAAGAATGCACGGCAGCACGGGTGGTGGTAAGCGAGCTTGGCGTTCTCACTGCATATTTTGCGCCACAGCCAGGACTTGCTTCTTGGAGTGCTTATTAATATGTTGCTGTTCCTTTAAGGCGAGACAGTTAGCTTCTATGAGCAGGGCATTGGTTTCGGCCTGGGCGCTCATGGTCTCCTCATGCACCTTCTGCTGGTTCGCTGTCATCAGCTGAAGGCTACTGTTTGCCTGGACAAGCTGTTTTAAAAGTTCATCCATCCTGGCGGTCTCTGATTGTGGCGCAGCTGCAGCTTTAACCCAGGACATAGAGTTTAGCGCTATCCGAGCACTTTTCCACCAGCCGTTGCCCTTAGCAACAATTGCAGAAAAGGTCCATTAAACGCGTGTATGTCTCTTTAAACGTCTGTCTGCCCGCATCCGAAGCACCATATGTGGGGGTTAGCCTCAACGTTCAGGTAGCAGCCTGGGCTTTGGCAGACAGAGACAGGGACACAGCGTAAAAAGTCCAAGTCCAGGCTAGGCCTGGGTTTATTAGAATGGTAAACAAAATAACACAGCCTTAATGTCAGGCAAAACATACCAAATAAAATCCTGCTCGGCTGAGCTCTAACTAAACAATAACGGCCCTGACTACACCAGAGACACACTCAGTGCCTCTTGTACAGAGACCAATATCCACAATAACAGGGCTGCTTACCATGTGGCTTATAGCATTCCACCAGCAGCCATGACAGGCCTGCAGACCCAGGCTTTATAGGCCTGAGCCCCGCCTCACCTGGGGCGTGGGAGTGGCCACCCACCCAGCTCTTTGACCACTCCAGGAAAAGCCGACCCGGACACAAGCGGATTGGAACCGCTTCTACTACACATGTCAGTAGCGTAGTGCTACTGACACACAAGACTGTCGGCTCTCCCTTCACCGAGTCCAGGCCACTCGGTGACGAGCATCTATCCATGCGCTCCCTATAGTCACATATGAAAGTGTTCTAGGGGAAACGTTTCTTCCCTCAATAATGCCACCTGTTACTGTCTCACAACTGTCAAACTAGAGATTTGTTGTAACTTAATGACATATAGACAGTTGTGTTTGATAGGTAACATTTCTGCTGATTAATGATTTGTCCACATTAAAGGCTCATACATATGGTGGTGTACTGTGGAGTCAAAGACACTCTATGCATTTCTTTAATATGGTATCTGATGGACCATGACACTATTTCTTTAAATTTGACAGACAACCCTTTGTATGTCTAGGTATGAAATCAGAGGCAGATGTAGGTAACGTATGGCCCCACATACTTCTATGGGGGCAGATCTTGTATGGATCTGTAAAATGAACCCTTCATTTCACTTTTACTATTTCTGTTTATAAAATAAAAGCTGAGGATGCCATTGTTAATAGCACACACACACATACTGTTTATCTAGCTATAAAAATAGAAAAAAAAATAGATAGATAGATGATAGAAAAATACAAACTTTGCCTCTTAAGTGCCAACCCAAAGCTGTATAAATTTAAGTAGATTGTTAGTCATGTCAGTTACCTTGATATATATTATTTTCAGTACAGCCATGCCAGTTACCTTGGTATGTTTTACTCACCATTAGAGACTAAAACTGGTGACAACTGTTAGCAGATTTGTACAATGACTGCAATCTATTTGTATAGTATCTCACAAAAGTAAGTACACCACTCATATGTTTGCAAATATTGTATTATATCATATATTCATTAAACAACACTGAAGATATGACACTTTGATGCAATGGAATGTAGTCTGTGTACAGCTTGTAAATTTGGTGTGCCCTCAAAACAACTCAACACACAGCCACCAATATCTAAACCGTTGGCAACAAAAGAGAATACAGCGCTAAGTTAAATGGACAAATTATACCCAATGTCTCAATATTTTGTGTGGCCACCATTATTTTAGAGCACTGCCTTAATTCTCTTTGGCATGGAGTTCACTAGAACTTCACAGGTTGCAGCCACTGGAATCCTCTTCCACTCCTTCATAACGACATCACAGAGCTGGTGGATGTAAGAGACCTTGCGCTCCTCCACCGTCCTTTGAAGATGTCCCACAGATGCTCAATAAGTTTTAGGTCTAGAGACATGCTTGGGCAGTTCAGCACCTTTACCCTCATTTTCTTTAGCAAGGCAGTGGTCGTCTTGGAGGTGTGTTTGGAGTTCTTATCATGTTGGAATACTGCTCTGCAGCCTAGTTTCTGGAGGAAAGGGAATAATACTTTGCTTCAGTTTGTCACAGTACATGTTGACATATATGTTTTCCTCAATGAACTGTAGCTTCCCACAGTTGGAAACACTCATGCAGCCCCAAGCCATGACACTCCTCATACAATGCTTGACTGTATACAAGGCACATGTGTCTTTGTACTCCACACCTGGTTGCCACCACACCTGCTTGACACCATCTGAACCAAATAAGTTTATCTTGGTCTCATCAGACCACAGGACAAGGTTCCAGTAATCCATGTTCTTAGTCAAACTGTTTGCAGGCTTTCTTGTGCATCATCTGTAGAAGAGACTTACTTCTTGAACAACAGCCATGCAGACCAATTTGATTCAGTGTGCAGCGTATGGTCTGAGCACTGAAAGGCTGACCCTCTCCCTTTCAGCCCTTTAGCCTCTGTAGCAATGCTGGCAGCACTTATATGTCTTTTTTGAGAAGACAATCTATGGATTTGACACTGAGCATGTACACTCAAATTCTTTAGTCGACCATGGTGAAGCCTGTTCTGAGTGGAACCTGTCTTGTTAAACTACTGTATGGTCTTGACCATCGTGCTGCAGCTCAGTTTCAGGGTGTTGGCAATCTTCTTATAGCTTAGGCCATCTTTATGTAGAGCAACAATTCTTTTTTTCAGATCCTCAGACAGTTCTTTGCCATGATGTACCATGTTAAACTGCTCCGCCTCCTCCTCCCAGCTTGTTACTGCCCTCATCCTTGAACAGTGCTTTGATGTGGGTGTTAAATGCATTCCCCCACCACTGCTGCTCTGGAGCTCTCTGGATTCTGTAAGTATAACATATTTTTATATTTTTCTTTTCCCAAATCAGGCCCCATTTTAAATACATTTTCTTTTGCTGGACACTCCCTTTAAATAGAAATAATTTTCCCCAGCATGCTACACCACAGGCATTCATCACACCAAATAGGGAACTTGTAGCTAAAAAATAGTGTTCAACAGTTGTTGACCAGGGCCCAGGAACCTTTAGCTACACCACCGATAGCCAGCATTAACTTTTTAGCAATTTCTGGTACAATAGCTATTCTGTGAGAAAAGCGGTAAAGACCAAGTGGGTCTGGTGGTATTACCCCAATTTTGTTGGTGGAGATGGTATATGCTCACGGTCCTTTGCATTGCAGAACTTAGGAACACCTTACTTGCAAAAAGTCTCCATGTATAAATGTGTATATATGTTCTTGTTTATAAAAATTAAAATAAATATATGGGGAAAATAAGTATTTGATACACAAATTTGCAAGTTTCCCACTTTTAAAGACTAGAGGTCTGTAATTTTTATTGTAGGTATACTTTAGCTGTGAGAGACAGAATCTATAAAAAAAAATCCAGAAAATCACATTGTATATCGATTTTTACATAATTAGCATTTTATTGCATAAAATTATTATTTGATACAGTAGAAAAACAAAACTTAATATTTGGTACAGAAACCTTTGTTCGTAATTACAGAAGTCAGACATTTCTTGTAGTTCTTGACCAAGTTTACATGCATTGCACCAGGGATTGTGGCCCATTCCTCCATACCGATGTTTTCCAGATCTTTCAGGATTCTGGGCTGTCGTTGAGCTACACTGAGTTTCAGATCCCTGCAAAGATTTTTGATTGGGTTCAGGTCTGGAGACTGGTTAGGCCACTCCAGATTTCTTGAAATGCTTCTTATGAGCCATTTCTTAGTTGCTCTGGCTGTGTGTTTTGGGTCATTGTTCCGCTGATAGACCCAGCTATGACCCATCTTCAATGTTTTTACTGAGACGAGGTAGGTTGTTGGCCAAAATCTTATGATACATGGCCCCCATCTTATTAACAATACTGACATTAACTTGGATATATTCAATTAAGCTAAAGGGTAAAAGAGCTAGGACTCCAGTGCCAAGCCATTTACCCATCGACAGAAAGCTGTGTTTGTGGTGTTTACCACATCAGGTGAGAACTAGGCTTTACACATAGTTCAAAATGGGTAATTCCTCACTAGGGCTTGTAAGTCTGAACATACCTTCATGGTACCTCTCCCTAACAAAGAATGTTATCTCTTTTGAGCTACAGTTGTGCTCAAAAGTTTACATACCCACCAGACTTTTTGTTTCTTGGCCTTTCTTCAAAGAATATGTATGATAATACAAAAACTTTTTTTCCATTCTCGGTTAGTGGTTGGGTGAAGCCATTTATTGTCAAACTACTGTGTTTTCTCTTTTTAAATCAAAATGACAACCAAAAACATCCAAATAGCCATGATCAAAAGTTCACATACCCTGGTGATTTTGGCCTGATAACATACACAGAAGTTGACACAAATGGGTTTGAATGGCTACTAAAGGTAACATCCTCACCTGTGACCTGTTTGCTTGCATCTTTCATCCAGCCACTGACAGTTCTGGATTGTGAGTCATGGGGAAAGCAAAAGAATTGTCAATGGATCTAAGGGAAAAAGTTAGTTGAACTGTATAAAACCGAAAAGGGATACAAAAAGGAATTGATAATGTCGGTCAGCAGTGTTCAAACTGTGATTAACAAATGGAAAATCAGGGGCTCTGTAAAAACCAAACCACGGTCAGGTAGACCAACAAAAATTTCAGCCACAACTGCCAAGAAAATTGTTCGGGATGCTAAGAAAAACCCACTAATAACATCAGTTGAAATGCAGGACTCTCTGAAAACTAGAGGTGTGGCTGTTTCAAGATGCACAATAAGGAGGCACTTAAAGAAAAATGGGCTGCATGGTCGAGTTGCCAGAAGAAAGCCATTATTGCACAAATGCCACAAAGTATCTCGCCTACAATACGGCAAACAGCACAGAGACAAGCCTCAAAACTTCTGGAACAAGGTCATTAGGAATGATGAGACCAAAATCAAACTTTTTGGCCACAACCATAAACGTTACATTTGGAGAGGTGTCAACAAGGCCTATGATGAAAGGAACACCATTGCTAATGTAAAGCATGGAGGTGGATCACTGATGTTTTGGGGATGTCTGAGCTACAAAGGCACAGGAAACTTGGTCAATGTTGAAGGAAAGATGAATGTAGCACGGAAGCTGCGCATGGGGCGTACTTGGACATTCCAACATGACACAGATCCAAGACACAAGGCCTATTTGACCTGTCATTGGCTACAGCAGAACAAAGTGAAGGTTCTGGAGTGTCGATCTCAGTCTCCTGACCTAAATATCATTGAGCCACTCTGGGGAGATCTCAACCGTGCAATTCATACAAGGCAGCCCAGATATTTACAGGAACTGGAGGTTCAGGTGCTGTCATTCTATTCCTATCCTCTGTACTCCTTAGTAATTAGTCAAACAGTGCAAATAAATAAGAGGGAACAAGAAACCTCAATCAGGTATGTGCACTGAGAAAAACAAAACACGTTTGGTTTCTGAAGGGATTTGAACCGAAGACACCAATGCTAAAAGGTAGAAGTACTAACCACTCACCTACTTTGGGCCACATGTATGAGAACTGTCTAGGTCTTAAACTCTCTTTGTTGCCCAAAGCAAACAATCAGAGTGTCCCTCTCATTTTTTTCAGATAACTATTTGAAATGAAAGGGGGACTCTGATTTGTTGCTATGGGCAACAAAGTAAGTTTTGGACCTAGACAGTTTTCATACATGTGGACCTTTGTAGCTTCTCACAGCTATTTACATAACAAGATCTTTGTTTGATTAAGTGAGCACATTGAGGGGAAAGGTATGGTGATATCAAGCCTCCATGCGAATCTCGGTGGTGGGATTGGTGGTGGGATTATGACCACCAGCGTTGAACATATTAGGTGGATCCTTTGAGCAGTTAATCAAAATAACACTGGGAGGCACCAGAACAATTATTAGTATGTAACTTGTTGTTTTTCCTCACACAGGAATGTAATATTTAATCAGGAAGAAGGTGAAGGTGAAAAAGGTGATAAAATGGTGAAACAAAATGAATCATGAAAGTTGAAAAGCTAATGGCTGCTATTAAGCAAAGCTTTATACTGACAGTAAATGGTTACTTCACTGAGTTAATGAAAAAAAAACAGTTGTTTTCTCGGCTATGTTTTTACTAAATTAGGAAATGTATAGAATGGGTGCTTAATGTAGTGGGTGAATACTGGTTTCAATTATTTTGTATTTTAACCTAAAAGTATTAGTTAAATGTTCAAGTATAAATGCAATACAAACATGCACAATTTGCCTTTGCTTGGATGCTATTAAATTCAGAATTTTTTTATAAGAAAGTACTTTGTACTATGCCAAAAGTGAGCCATTTTTCTCCATGCTTATAGTCCCATCTGGAGGTCATTGAACCAGTTGAATTTTCCTTACCAAAATAATGCAGAGTTTTTTCTTCATATTAATTTTTTTTTTACATTCTTATAACAATGCAGTATATTTCCTAACTCAAACCAATCCAACTGAGCCTGGTTCACGTTCTTCATACTTCTCTCATTAAGTTCATATGCTTCTAATTATTTGTTTCATAGCTGCCTGTTAAATCGCAGTGCAAATACCAAATGACTGCTGGCCTTAGGGTCCACTCGGAAGCATAACAAACAAATCATTGTCTGCCCTATGGATTTGAATGGTTGATGCTGTGAATATTGCCCAAGGAGCACTTTGGTTTGGAGTGTGAAATACAGTATTTACATTTATTATAGTCAATATGCCTTAGTGGTTGCTTTCACTTCCTTATTTTAATTTTACATGGAATTCCCATAATTCATTGTGGGCAACTTTATTAATACAGTTTGTCCTGAATTGTAATGAAGGGGTTGTTTAAAAAATTAAACACACAGCAGGAAATGTTGTGAAATAATGTCATACATTACTCACCTATTAAATCCCCCAGCCACTGCAGGGCCAATACCCCACTGACCTCTGTTGGCCTTTGTTAATTTTTTCAAAGCAATGAGATGCCGTACATCAACGTAACTGCAGCTGTCAATTACATGCCTCAGTGGTCTTGTGCCATTAATACAAGCATCATCGTTGAGACCAGTTATTGACTATATTAGCCATATGGATCTAAGACACATAAGTGCCCAAGGAAATATAGACCATCAGGGGACTATCTAAGCATCTGCACAGGAGCTGCAGAGGATCTTAAACATGAGTAACATTTTGTTAAAGGTGCATCTATTGACTTATAAATGATCTGTCTCACAGGTACAGGAGAGAAAGATAAGGAGAAGACCAGAAGGCAGGTACAGTCTTTGTAAACAACTAGGTAAGTAGATAATTTTCTGCTACTCTGCAATAGTTATTCATATGTGGACACAACTGTCACATCCTTGTACAGTAAAGAAAATAATTATTTGATCCCTTGCTGATTTTGTAAGTTTGCCCACTGACAAAGACAAGAACAATCTATAATTTTAAGGGTAGGTTAATTTTAACATTGAGAGATATAATATATAAAATAAAATCCAGAAAACCACATTCTATAAATTTATAAATGTAATTGCATTTTGCTGAGAGAAATAAGTATTTGATCCCCTACCAACCATTAAGAGTTGTGGCTCCTACAGACCAGTCAGACACTCCTAATCAACTCGTTACCTGCACTAAAGACAGCTGTCTTAAATAGTCACTTTTGTAATAGACTCCTGTCCATAGACTCAATTACTCAGTCAGACTCTAACCTCCATAACATGGGCAAAGACCAAAGAGCTTTCTAAGGATGTCAGGGACAAGATCATAGACCTGCACAATGCTGGAATGGGCTACAAAACCATAAGTAAGATGCTGGTGAGAAGGAGACAACTGTTGATCCAATAGGAAGAAAATTGAAAAAATTCAAATTTACTGTCAATTAACATCAATCTGGGTTATCATGCAAAGTCTCACCTTGTTGGGTATCCTTGATCATGAGGAAGGTGAAAGATCAGCCTAAAACTACACAGGAGGAACTTGTTAATGATCTCAAGGCAGCTGGGACCACAGTCACCAAGAAAACCATTGGTAACACATTATGCTGCAATGATTTTTAATCCTGCAGTGCCCGCAAGGTCCCCATGCTCAAGAAGGCACATGTGCAGGCCCGTCCAAAGTTTACCAATGAACACCTGGATGACTCTGTGAGTGATTGGGAGAAGGTTCTGAGGTCAGATGAGCTCTTTGGCATTAACTCAACTGGCTGTGTTTGGAGGAAAAGAAATGCTGCCTATGTCCCAAAGAACACCGTCTCCACTGTCAAAAATGGAGGTGGAAACATTATGTTTTGGGGGTGTTTCTCTGCTAAGGGCACATGACTATTTCACTGCATCAATGGGAGAATGGATGGAGCCTGTAAAATCCTGAGTGACAACCTTCTTCCCTCTGCCAGAACTTTAAAAATGAGTTGTGGCTGGGTCTTCCAGCAAGACAATGACCCAAAACACAATCTTAATGATTTAAAGATGATCTGCAAAGAGGAGAGGACCAAAATTCTGTCTTACATGTACACAAACCTCATTATCAACTACAAAAAAACATCTGACTGCTGTGTTTGCCAACAAGAGTTTTGCCACCAAGTATTAAGTCTTGTTTGCCAGAGGGATCAAATACTTATTTCTCACTGCAAAATGCAAATAAATGTATAGAATTTATACAATGGGATTTTATGGATTTTATTTTTGATCTCTCAATGTTAAAATTAACCTACCCTTAAAATGATAGACTGTTCATATCTTTGTCAGTGGGCAGACTTACACAATCAGCAGGGCATCAAATAATTATTTGATATGTGCAATGTCCTTCTGCCACTCTGATTCTTCAGCTCCAACCACATTAGAGGTATGCAAGTGAAGTGAAGTTGATTCTTGGGTGCCTCCAGTTAAGTTGAATATCAGGGTCCACCATTGGAGTTGATATCTGGGGCCCACCAGTGAGGTTTATTTTTTGGGCCCACCAGTGAAGTTGATTCTTGGAGTCAACCAGTGGAGTTGATTCTCGGGGCCACCTGCAGCTATTATCAGTGCTGCTATTTAAGGCAGTCTTGCTCATACTGCTGCATGGAGCCTGTTCAGAATGTAACAAGAGGGAGGAGGCGGGCTACTGTTGCTGGTAGCAATTACACCCTTGTCTCACAAGACTGGTAAAAAGAAAAGTCCTGTTTTTTTTTTTTTTTCAACCAACCTGTTTATTTAAAGTGTATACAAGTCCTCATACTGCAGGTGGCATTCACTCAAACCAATATAGATAAGTTCTCTCTAACTGCTGTTGCAGTAAGACAACACTTACAACACTTTGTTGAATAATTAAGCCTGAAGAAATGTTCCATGCCCTGATCTTTGCTATAGCTGCTATACGTAGAAACTACTGTTATCACCCACTGCAAAAGATGGTGCAAGTTATGTCACTTGTATTAATTAAATAAAGCAAAATATTATTTCACCTCATCAAAAGGTGTGATGCCAACTACGATTTTTCTGACTATTTTTAATTCTCAGATGAACTGGGAGAATACCACCATACTTTCTCCCCTTAACCCAAAAAAATCAATTCCAAATTTCTGTTTAAAAATTGGCTTAGTGTAATGGATAAAGATGGAAATCGATTCTAACGAAGTGGAAATTTTTTAGAATTTCAGAAAACTTCGGGGCGGGAAAGAAGTCGAACTTTGGGGGGACTTCGGGTGAATGAAGTGGCTTTTGATTGATAAAATGGCTGCGAGCACATGGCCCTACATGGGGCAAAGCACTCTGGGTAGGAAGAAGGCCATAGCATGCATGAGCATGTTGCAGAGGTGAACGCCAATCAGAGGGACCGCGCGGGATACTGTGACGTCACCGCACTATATAAGTCCGGGGCTCGACGCCGGGAGCTCACACTCCTCTCACTGTGCTAATAGGGAAGTGCTGCCGCGGCTGATAGCCTCTTACTGAAAGAATTGATTTTTTATAGCGATTTCTGTGGGGGTGTCTCAGCTTGTCTTCAGAGACTGTTCCCTTTTAATGTTCTATTTCTAATTTTTTGGGTATTGGATCTGAAATCCAGTGTGTGTCCAATGCAGCTGATATACAATCAATATCAAGTGGGATCTAAGCCTGTTCCTCTTGTTGTATTCATCATCTAAAGGAAACAGCGTTGTGTTGTTACAATAACGCAAATACCACCTTATTTTTTGGGCTGCTCAATTCTTTGGCGCAAGAGTTAATAAGTCCAGGGGTTGTAATTAAGCGGGTGCGCTTTGCTGGTGTGATGACAAAAATAAACCGTCCTTTTTCAACGCAAAATTATACATTTTTCTCTGCTAGCCTATTTCACAAGCCATATGGTTAAATTACAGACGTGATCTCTTGTTGTGTGGACGTATAGAAACACGGCAATTGTAACACGCTACAAAGCGTACTAGTTTAAGGCGGCTCATTCTTTGGCGCAATTTACCATCCAGGGGTTATAGAATTGAGCGAGGGGGCGTTGTTTCTTGCTGGTGTGCTGACAAAATAAACCGTTCTTTTTCAACGCCAAAATATAATAAAATTTTTCTGTAGCCTAATTCACAAGCAAAAGGTTAAGTACACGTATATCTTGTTGTGTGTCGTAGAAAAACACGCAATTGGTAACACGGCTACCAAGCTAATAGTTTATGCGGGCTCAATTCTTTGGCGCAATTTACATCCAGGGTTTTAATTAAGCGTTGTTTTGCTGGATGTGCTGACATAATATAGGACCGTCTTTTTCAAGCAAAACTATATCCATTTTTCCAGCAGCCTAATCATGTCGAAGGTTAATTTAGCCACTGGGGGTTTTTGTTTGCTTTTACATTTAGTAAAACACACCAGTGTTTTAAACGAAACATACAAGTAAACTTTTCCTGGCCATTTGTGGAGCGCATTTATATCAAGGGTTACCAGCTTCGTTACTGGGTTCATTTGGAGTCGCAATCAAACAGGGTGTATATCCATATTCAGCTTATCATCACGCAGAAGCAGTGTCTGTACATTTTAGAACCAAACGTATGTCAGACAGAGAGGTGGCAGGCTCTGCAACTGCGAGTGGCGAGTGGCACAACACATTCTGGAGCAGCCCAGGTCGCAGACAGCTAATGGGGGACAGTCGCAGCACGGGGTCACTCGGTAGGCCACAACTGCGCTGTCATCTAGCGGCCCGTGTTTGTGTTTTTTCAGCAACCCAAGGGTTCTTGATTGGTTGACTAGGTATCCTCTTCATCCCAGATGACATCTGACAACCCCAGCCAAGAGTCAGTGGGAACCTTCAGACACAACCATTAGTTGGCAGGGCCCGGGTGAGGGTCAGCGGCCCTAACATGTCATCAGCACGCCTCTGTCACTTCCGGTTCCCTCAGCCTGAGATCTACTATGTGGTATGCCTCAGCGCACTTGTATAGCGAGGATATGACAATTTGAGAGGGCAAGTCAGCCTGATGCTGTGGTCGTGTAAAGTGCTGTACGCTGAGCCGTCTTGGCAGAAAGAATGGGGGCCAATATCGCTGCTTCTTGGCAGTAGGCGGGCAAAGTATAGATGGTGTAGAGGTGGCATGCGAGTGGTGAGGTGGTCTAGTGTTGTGAGAGGGTCAGCCTCGGCATACAAAGACCGGTGATGAGGACAGCGAGTGACGATTGAAACACAAATTGATGATGATGTTGTAGCCGACCGCACTTGGGAGCCGGACTGAGGCAAGGGTGCTCATTCATCCGCTCAGGAGTATGAGCGTCAGCTTGCGCGTCAGGCAGCCCAGCTGCTGCGCAGCACGTGGGTCGGTGTGGCCGTGGGATGTAAGCTGGATAGCAGCGCAGGTGGAGGGTCGGGAGCAAGCGGCACACGGAGGTAAAAAAGAACCGCGGAGATGGTCAAGAAAGTAGGCAGCACAGGGGCCTGTCAGCGAGGCGAAGAGGCGGCAGCAGAGTAGTCATCAGTGCGGAGGTTGGGTAAATCCGATACTCGGCGGTGTGGCAGTTCTTGCTAAGACACCGGAGAGCGAATATGGGTTATATGTAGAATCTCCTGTGCAGAAAGTGAAGACGTGGACAGGGAAGCTAACGTTGGCACCACGGCCTGCGTCAACACCTGCAGCTTTCAATCGGGTGGGCCTGGGAGAAACGTGGCTTCAGATTGGTGGTTGGTGATCCTTGACGGTCGACATGGCGAACGCGAGCTGTAGGCCAGCAGCGCCCAGTGGCAATGCATGCTCCAAGTGCAGCCCCAGTCAAGGCACCACACACCTCTGCCAGAGGGAGCTGTTTCTCTTTGACATCATCTCCCGGTCCAGATGCTCCTCGCTCTCATGGCGCCAGCAGTCGTTCAGCGAGGGCGATTGCAAAGAGAAACAGTAGTGCGGTCCATCCAGCCTAAGGTGCAGCAGCTGACCGTGCTCCTGTCCAAGTTGTTGGTACTGCAGTCCCTCCCTTTCAAAATGGTGGGACTATGCAGCCGTCAGGAGAAACTAATGGCTTGTGCCGAGCCGGATGGAGAGTTCAAGCCGTAATTTATTTTCCAAAATGGCAGGTGCCCAGCACTTCATAAATATGTAGAACAGAAGGTGGGTCGGGTCCTGTGATTATCGGTTTGTTTCCAAGGTGCACAGGCAGCGCGGACGTTCTAGGAGCTGTAACTACGGTCAGGGACAGTAAACTGTCCTTTACGGTCCCACTGGGTGAATGTGCTTCCAGCCAGCACACCAAAACTTGGACAGGAGATGCCGCTTTTCCTCACATTGTCAAACTGCTCTGCACCTGCGACAATGTCCACCTCCTCCTCCTCCAACCACATCTCAGACCTCCCTAAGTACTGCTCCATCATTACACCACATGTGTGGGGCACAGCGGTGTCACGCAGTTCTTCACCTGGATTGATTGCCTCGAGCGAACGCAGTCACACAGGGGAGAACAGCTCCGCGTCATGCAGCAAGAAATCGATGTGTGGCGTTCTCCGCGCCAACTGCAAATCGGGAAACCATGGTGGACGGACAATGGGAGGAAACAATTGTGGTCCGCGCTGCCCCGGGGGGCGGAGGGATTGGCTCCATGCGCCCTGCATGGCGCACGTGTTCAATCTGGTTGTGAAAAGGTTCCTGAAGTCTTCCACCGATCTTCAAGGAACTATTCTGAAAATTGACAGGAAAAACTGTGCATCGCACTTTATCCATTTCGTAAAAAGCCAGGAACACCTCCTCGTTTTGCTGCGGCAGGAACGGCCTCCACCAATTTACACTTTGATATGCGATTTTCCACCGCTTGAATTCCAGGGCATGCAACATGTTGGGACGACTGTATGGAACAAGAAAGGCATTAACGATTTTTGATGATCCAGGCAGACAGAAGTACTCCCATGTGTAACTTTGATCGTCAGCCACGTGGCAATGCTCATGCGTTGACACCCTGCCGTTTGCTGAGGCGCCATTCGAGGAAGTGCTTTATTGTCAGTCGCCAGGACTACGGGTATCGAATTACATCATTCCACTGTTCATTTCCTGGAACAGATGCTCGAAAAATCTGTTGGGCAGGGGCTGAGAGACGTGGAGACTACATCTCGTGGCCACATGAAGTCCGGTGGGGACTCGAAAATGGAGGAGGAGGATGGAGGACATTGGAGCAGAAGCATTGTCTTGGGAAATGAGTGGATTTTCTACCCAGGTGACAAGAGAGGAGGAGCAGGGTGCAGCGTGGATGGAGGTGGAGATGGAGATGAGGAAGACGAGGCAGATGACCCCCCAAGCACCCGTGGGCAGTATACAGTGGAATGGAGGCAGGGAGGCCCTCGGAGTCACTTGTGCAGATGGCCCGCCAGCATGCTTATTTGCCTGGCTAGTGACACGATAGGTCAGCTCCGCAGAGGGGATGATTTATGGATCTCACCCTATTGGACCTAGTACCGGTCCAAATGGGAGCCTTTTTCCCAGCTAATTGAGAGGGGAGACAAACACTCAAATACTATAGGAAAATCCATCCGTAATTCAGTTGGCAGCTGCCTATGTGCTGGGCATCGTCCCTCCTTGACAGTCTGAACGGGGCGGTTCCTCAGCGCTCACGTACTACTGACCGCAGCTGCGGCGGGGAAGGTGAGGGAGTTCGGAGCAGTACAAGCTCCATAAGCAGCAACCTAAGTCTGGAGTCACTGATGAGAAGATTCCTTCACCCGCATAGTGAGGGGGCAGTCGCCAGCAGCATCAGCAAGGACACTGGGCAGTCCCCTGAACCAACAGGTTGTGGGCTACTTGGACAGCACTCTGCACCTCAGTTAGAAGATCGGCTGGACTACTGGGCAGCCAATACTGGATGTGTGGCCGCCAACTTGACGAGTTTGCAGTGGAGAAGCTGTCCTGCCCGGCAGTAGTGTGGCCATCAGAGCGTGTGTTCAGTGGCGGGACGGGGCCATAGTTTACCCCAAGGGTCGAACCCGCTTGCCCACGGGAAATGTGGAACGACTGACCTTTGTCAAGATGAATCAGGCGTGGTATCGGCCAGGATTTCCACACACCAATGCCTAGGCGTAGTCTGGGTTCAAAAACTATCTGCCGCAGCCACTATTCTGATGCCGCACACGCCTGATGCACACATCTGCTGACAGTTTCTCATCGGCCTTACCACCATCTTTCCAGGGACTGGTATTGCACCCACCTCAACACTCTGTCATTGTGCCACTCTATGACTCTGCCTGCTGCTGCTGTTGCTGTTGCCGTGACCATCAACACTGTGTCATTGCTGCCACTGTCTGACCTCATGCTTGTGTGTGGCTGCTGCCATGTCCTTCACACTTGTGTCATTGTGCCACTGCCTGACCTCATGCTGCTTCCGCTGTGACCTCCGCTCTATTCATTGTGCCACTCTGTGGCTTCCTCCTGTTTATTTCCCCACCTCCAGAATGTCATTGTGCACTGCCGGATCTTAGGCTCCTGCTGTCGTGACCTCAAACTTGTGTGATTGTGCACTCTGTGGCCTATAACTGTTTTGCCGCATCCAGAATGTCATTGTGCCACTGCCTGATCTCATGCTGCTGCTGTCGGTGACTCTAACACACTGTATCATTGTGCCACTCTGTGGCCTAATTACTGTTTTGCCGTCTCCAGGAATGTCATTGTGTGCCAATGCCTGATCTCATGCTGCTGCTGTCGTGACCTCCACACTGTGTGATTGTTGCCCATTCTGTGGCCTTCCTCCTGTTTTTTTTGCCACCTCAGAATGTCATTGTTCCACTGCCTGACTCTATACTGCTGCCGCTCGTGACCTCGCTATCAGTCATTGTGCCATCTGTGGTTCCTCGTGTTTTTGCCACCTCCCAATAAATGTCATTGTGCCACTGCCTGACCTTCATGCTGCTGTGGCTGGCGCCGTCACCTCCACACTCTGTCACTAATGTTGCCACCTGAGCTCTCAGCTTGTTTTCTTTATCGGGCTACATTCACACTTGAAGTTTTTTTGGTCTGGTTTTGCCCTCTTAAGTGCCCAGGGGAATTTTTTAGTGTGAAGCGATTAGTAAGAGCAGGGCGGCAGTCATCGTGCGTGTCATACTAAAACACAAACATTGTATATGAAGGACCAAACCAAGAAAAACATCCCTCTGCATATTTAAAACATGGCACAATGTTCTACAGCACCCTGAAGGCTCTGGCAAGCTGGAAATAGCTGCTTTTGTAACGAGATTCGTGCCGAAAAGTAATTCGAACGAAACGAATTTTGTCGGAAAATTAGTCGAAGTGACCGAATCGAATTTTTGAGAAATTCGCCCATCTCTAGTAATGGAGTACAGTATTTTCAGCTTCAGTACAATGATATTATTCGCTCACTTTATGGTGGTGATATGTGGTCGTGATGTGTATTATTTGGTCCTTGTACATTCTAATTGGCTGTATCGGTCTTGGTATCTGCCTTGGTCAACATCAGTGGTACCATACGGTAGTGATATGTTGTGGTATTATTTGGTCTCTCTATATTGCTTTTATTGGTAATATTGATCTTGGTATACTGGTTTGGTCATTAATACTATGGTGGTATTTGTCAGTATATAGTGGAAACATGCAGCGATGATGTGGAAGTATCAGGGGTGGAACTACAGGGATAGCGGAGATAGTAGGTGCCAGGGGGTCCGGGACCATGAGGGCCCTGCCCTGGGGCAGCTGCTACCCAATTTGCTTACCCGGGAGTTACACTACAGGGCCCGCCGCCATGATTGTAACAGCTCACTGCCTGTGGGGCCCGCCGCCACCCCGGCCTCTGAACACCCAGGCCTTGTGTCCCAAGCGTTCCATGGCAGGAGTCAGACTGCTCGGTATTAGCAGAGTGGAGCCCTGCATGGCGCTTTGCTCTGCTAAGCCGTAGGCCTTAAGTTTGCCAGGCGCCAACCCTCAGTGCTGGCGTGGGTGGCGGGATGATGTCACATCATCACACCAACCACACCGAGCACAGAGGCTGACCGGTCAACTACTCGTTCAGGTTGTGGGAGCAGGGAGAGAGGTAAGTTCTTTCTTTTTTTAACACTTATGGTGCCTACACGCTGCCTGCCTACCTATATGGTCCCTATATGCCTCATAGAATCTACCCTGTCTACATGCCCCCTTTAACTCTGCCTAACTACCTATATGCCTACTATATCCCTAAGATGAGGGTAAAAGTGTTGGATCGGTCAAGGATATCGCCAGACCTAAACCCTATTGAGCATCTGTGAGGTATCTTCAAATAGAAGGTGGAGTAGTGCAAGCTCTGTGATGTCATGGAGCAACCAGTGAAGCTCTAGTGAACTCCATATCCAAGAGAGTGAAGACAGTGCTGGAAAATATTGGTGGCCACATAAGATGTTGACACTTTGGGCACAATCTGTCCATTTACACTTAGAGGTGTACTCTGTTTTGTTGCCAGAGGTTTACACATTGATGGCTGTGTGGTGAGTTATTTTTAGGGCACACCAATTTTACACTATTACATAAGCTGTACACAGATTACTTAACATTGTATTAAAGTGTCATATCTTCAATGTTGTCACATGAAAAAATATAATACAATATTTACAAAAATGTGAAGGGTGTACTCATTTTTGGGAGATACTGTATTACACAGTGAATAAAAAAAAAATGGGGAGCAGGGGCAGCACCACCATTTATCAATATATAATTACTGTGCAAGCTGACAGAATGGCTTGAAAATGGCTCCTTTGAGCAACTGAAATGTTGCCTTTATGAGACATGGGTGAATAAATAGTCCCTCTTTTTGAGACATGGTGCTGCTTTTGATTCTCTATATTCATTGAAAAAGTCACTACAACAAGATAAATGTTTAAACAGACGAGCAAGCACCTGATTACTTGAATTTCCAGAAGCTGGACCCACAACACTCACAGAATCACTACGGGGACTTTTATTTTAGAAAAGTTTAAAAAAAATATATATATGAGTTAACCTGTCAGCGACAATGGACATATGGGTGTGTCCTATTATCACTAGTGTTGAGCGATTGTTATTGACAAAGTTGAAATCAGCACAGTTTTTATGTTGATCGAAATTTTAGATCATGCGATAATTTAGGTTAAAATCTGTGCATCATCTATTAATATTGCGCCATTTCCGGCACTTCCTGTCATTTTGCGGCCAGAAAATCAGCTTAAAAGAATAGAGCAGGTGAGATGTGTGTGCGACGTCATGACTGGGATGTGTATAGGTTGCGATTGGCTGGAAAAATCACATGACCTCGTTTTACATAGAACAGCCCTTCCTGTTCATGATCAGTGTCTGTCAGCGTCTCACAGCAGTAGGACGTGCGTTCTGCCTGTGTCCAAACAGCTCAGCGAAATTATTCTATTTCTTCACAGAGAAAGCTCTACTGTTAGCTGTGATCCTTACAACTTAGTTAGATCAGAGATTTGAAGATTTTATGTAGTTAGGTAGAGAATTTTAAATGAGCATCTACCGCTGTAAAGTCACGGGGGGGGGCGGGTGGGGCCCGCGGGCGAACACAGACAAGCTCTATAAAGAAAACTGGATATAGTTCACCAAGACTTAGGGCCACATGTATGAATCCCGCCGGGTCAGGGCGCACCTTTCCGCCAGTTTTCCGGCGGAACCTGCGCCTGATTTATGTCGGGGGCGCTCTACTACCAGTGTTTTGGCCCCCCAGTGTGCAGGGTCCGAGGCAACAGTGCGCGCTGACGCCTATGATTCGGCGCCGGAGGGAGTGCGGTCATACATGTGGGGAAAAGTCCGCCGCGCCCGGGCCAGTTTG